>KZ451941.1:8672-24602 GCA_002786265.1 Apostasia shenzhenica | reverse complement strand
TAATGAAAATGTGATAATACAACACAACAGTGCCATTAAAAATATTAGAAGTGAAAATAATCGAAAAAACATGTAGAACAAATAAAATGCAAAGTTCAAAAGACTCTCAAATTCTCCAGATTGTACTCTTCATCTCCCTCTTTACTAATTCACCTCAAAAGCAGAAGCCGGAAAGCTATCTGAGAGCCCTGTGCCGGTCTTAAATGTCAGCTTCTCTGATGCGGGCTTCTCAAAATAAACCTCAACGACAGAGAGCCACAGAAGAAGTTCCCTAGTCTTCACTCCGGTCATCTTCTTCAGCTTATACTTATCTACGAACGCTGTCACCTCCGGCGCGTAAGATACTGCTCTTTTGATCTGCTTGAAGACGTGATCCTTCTTCTTCTTTTGAATCAGCCATATGAATCCGGTTTCGCGGTTGTAGCCGAACTCCTCCATCTCCTCCATGGGGAAGAGACCTTTGGGCAAGCAGAATTCCTCCAGCAGTTGAATGATCTTCTTCTTGCAGAGTTCATCTCCGCGGACGATCTCTGCACCGTCACGGTAATTCTCTATAGTTTGGGCTGCCATTATTTCTCAAGCTTTTCTGTAAAATTTGGTTTCTGGAATCCCCGATGAAGCAAGGCTTGATATTGGTGGCGATATGGGAGACCAAGCTTAGGTTTTATAAGGTTATCAAGGGAGATAGTTGATTGAAAAGTCAGTGTTTGGCGGCTAAAATTGAAGGAAGAAACGTTCAATGGGTTCATGCTCATTAATTATAAGGTTGACCCAGTTCTGCATTCAAACAGCTAAAAGAGTTCAAGTCAACTGACCAGAGAAGAAGGCTTTATTTGATATTTTTATTGGCTGGATATTGAACGCTTCAAATTTTGTTAAGGAATTTTCTATCACACAATTAATTTTCTTATAATTGGCTCTGTAGCAATTACAAGGTTTATTTATATTTAGTCAAAATATAAGCTTCAAATCTAGGCCTTATGCATTAAATACAAGGGCAACCAAAGCAAGAACTTAAAGTTTACCGCCTCGAAGGCATGGGCTTAAACTGCAGTTGTCGAAAGGTCTAAATCGAATAGCTGGAGCAACAACCATCCCATTACTTTTTAAATACTCCACACTGATATCACAAGAATCAAAGAACACTTAACAACCATACATGTAGTAAAACCTATATCAACTTAAGAATTAATAGATAGGCCACAAGCATTAAAGATTGTTGCTTAAGAGCACCTAGAAGTGTGAGCACCGTACTTGGCACTGATGAGACTTCAATTTCAACAATGACTTTCATTATTATAAATTTATTTTGAAAAGCTTGTAAAGAGATTTCCTAACCATGCAATTGCTTCCCCAAGGGTTCTTCAGCGAGTCTATTTGAGACGGTGAAACCTTCGACCACGCTTGTATTTTTTATAGATATATAGTGAAGTATTTCAAAGTTACCACTTATTCATGCCATGATTTTTTTTTCACTCGATTTCCAAATAAAATTTGATGCTTTTTTCTTCTTTCTTATCATTCGTTCAATCTACTTGTTAATTTTGTGCATCCATAATTTATATACTTTCTTCATTTTGATGCTATGAAATATATAATATATATGAATAAACTTACATCATTCAAACCCCTGGCCAAGATTATAAGGTATATAACATCATGCCGGGTTCACCATTTCAAGAATCATTCGAGTTTCTGATCATGAGTCTAGAAATTATTTTCAGTTTGGTTCCCAAGATTAATCAAAATATTTAAATCGGATCATGTTTACTTTAATGATTAAATCAAATCTCTTTCACCATTTTAGTATAATCTATTTTTTAAATTAACAGTTTTATCTCCTTTGATATAGTTGATAATAAGAGATTCTTCATTTTGTCTCAGAGCACCGCTTGTTGTAGTTGCCGAAGAGAGAAGGAACAATATGTGGTTAGCTTGGCAAAAGCCAGTGCTCACAATGCAGCAGCAGGGCCTCGCGCACAGCGCTTACGTAGGTGGTTGCGTGTCCTGTATGCAGCCGCAGGCGTGCCCTCGTGCGCACATGGCTGCTCCCTCTGTGCACATAACTGTGCTACCTTCACACAGGGCCGCATATGTGACCGCCGCACTCTGTGGCTGCACGGCGGCGCGCAACCCACGTCTATGCATGCATGCGTTGGGAACTTTGTGCGTGCATGATGCCTGTCGATGAGTGAGAGGGGAACAGAGAGAGAAACTGAGAATAAAGTATAAAATAATAATTTTATATTTTTTCTATTTATTTTTTTTAAGGATAGCATCTAAAATGTAATATTTAAAAAAACTTAAAATAAATTATGAATTTATGTCCGGATACAAAAAAAAATTATGTGATATCATCTCCTAATTTCAATATCTTATATAACCTTTATAGAATATCTCGTAAGCTAATAAATTGAGAAATGTAAAAGTATTTAGAATCTAGTATAACATATTCAGAAATGTAGGATTTATTAGTACTTAGGACAGAATATTCATTTAATTTGAATTTGAAATAAAAACAATACTTGCCCAATTTCATATAAGTGTAACTGTAAGAAAATAAATAATCTGTGAGTCCAATCAGTAAAACACTTGTAGCATTTGAATGCATTTACATGCTCTGATCACAACCTCTCAATTTCTAGCTCTCTCCGAAAATACATAAATACAAAAAGCACTAGTCACTGCATTCAAAAAGCACTGGTCACTGCATTCAAAAAGCACACAAATGCGCGAGGACCAAAATCAGGACTAAAATAGTACTAATTTAAAAAATAATAATAATAATAATAATAAATAAATTTTTTTAAATTATTATATATAAATTTTAATATAAAAAAATAACATTTTACTTCACGTACTCAACAATTTTTAATAAAAATATAAATTTTATTTCGCATTTTAGATCAAAATACTCGATTCGAATAGTTTATTCTAGAATGTGAAATAAAATTGATATTTTTAATTCAAATTATTGAGTATATAAAGTAAAATAATATTTCTTTATATTAAAATTTATGTAGAATGTTATAAAAAATTTATTTATTATTATTATTGTTATTTTTTAAACTAGTACCAATTTGGTCTTATTTTAGTCTTGTTTTGGTCCTCGCGCTAAACAGGAACTTTGTATATAGAAGATTCATGCAACTTAGTTTTGTGCAAAAATATGGAACATTGACTTTTGGTCAACATCCAAATAAAAGTGAATCTATGGCAAGAGGTCCCTTGATCTTGCAATTATAATTGATGATCATTATTAAAATATGATTTAATTAAAAATTAAATGTGCATAGCCCATTTAATTATTTAATCATTATCTTATTTTAATAGATCTGTTATGTTGTGAAATAATACGCAGCAAAAAATTCGGATCGCCGGACGTGTAGTTAGCCAAATAAATCGTGCCAGATAAGTATGAGAAGCTGGGATAATGAAAGAACGAAGCAACTACAAGAACACCAGATTTACGTGGTTCGGATGTATGCCTCCTACATCCACGGGAATAGCAGAGAGAGACTTTATTATGTAGAAAATCAGATAGAAAGAGAACCTTACACCAATCACCTGGTTCTCGATCTCAAATGGGATACAGAAATTGGATCTACTCTTCTTTCAGATTAGACAATCCAATCGTTCCTTGAGCCTCAGATGATTGCCTCCAGATTCCTACGAAATCACCTCCGTAGCCGATGAAGAAGATCCAAGAGAGATCACTGCTAAAAATACCCAAGTGAATCACCTATTCACGTTTCTCAAGAATAAGCTTAAGAACTTGCAGCCTTGAACCAGAAATTCTGATAATCCTTCTTTTTTGCAGCTTACCTGATCATCATATATTTATAATAGTAGGCTACAACAAATCTTGTATCTGATTCTCATAAGATCTCAACATCCTAACAAATAATCCTTATAATTAGGATTATTTAATTATTATTCAAATCATATTTTAACAATTTTCACCTTGGTTTGATTAAAATTGATACTTTTAAGTAGACAACATAGTCTCTCTAAGTAGAAACATCCCCTCTCCCTGGGGCCTTCATACCTTAGCTCCTCTGAATGTTAGCCAAGTCTAAGTAGTATAAAAACTTGGCTACTGGTAAAGGTTTAATAAGCAAATCTGCAAAATTATCTTGAGTTGAAACTTTCACAAGCTTAATATTACCGCTTGACACAAGCTCTTTGAGTTTGTGATATCTGATGTTAATATGTTTTGTTTTTGCATGAAAAACAGGATCTTTTGCAAGATAAATTGCACTTTGACTGTCACAATGCAAACTAACAGTTTTTGGTGAAATACCAAGTTCTCTGACCAAACTTTTTAACCAAAAAGCTTCCTTTGTAGCTTCAACTGCAGCAATATACTCTGCCTTTATTGTCGATAAAGCTACAATATTCTGTAAAGTAGCTTTTACCTACCGTGAAAGTAAAGATGAATCCTGTAGTGAATCTTCTATTATCAAGGTCACATGTATAATCAGAATCGATATTACCTACCAAAAGATTAGAATCTGAATTTTTCTCAAATAACAGATGACAATCTGAAGTGCCTTTCAAGTAACGTAGAATCCATTTCAAAGCATTCAATGCTCTTTTCCTGGATTCGCCATATACCTGCTAACAACACTAACAACATATGATAATTCGATCTAGTGTATATCATAGCATACATTAGACATCCAACCGCATTAGCATACGGTACATTATGCATTTCTTAAAATTCTTTATCTAACTTTGGGCATTGCTGCGAAGAAAGTTTAAAATGTGATCTAGAGACATACTGTGACGTTCCGGCTTCCCGGACGCCAGAAAATAATAAATTCTTTTCATTTTTTTTTGATGTATTATCTCAACTCAAATTATTATATATCACAATTCAGAAATACCTTCAACCTCTTTACCCTGTCCCGTGATCCAACTAGTGCACACACCTGCCACCAAAATTGCAGGAGCCTGTTATACGGACTCAGTAGATAAAACAACATCCCAAATAAAACAGTAATCAACTCAATACTGCATACAGATAGAATACAACTCATGTATTTAGAATCAAATCACGAATAAAGTTAATCTCTACAGCAATAATTCAATATGCAAGTAACGAGCAAATTTCCTTTTATTAATTTTACTTTTATCTTTTGGGCCCGTGATTTCTCGTACTACGCCTCAGCTGCCTTTTACACATTTGGGGATCGTCATCCCCTAGCCCCGTAGGCAAAACGCCCTAATGGCAAAAATGTGAGGTCCTCAATCAGTTTTGGGAGTTTCACCCCCCTGCCCTGTTGGCAATAGCCCATAATGGCAATGGACGCCGTGCGCGCCTATATATCATATGCTCGAGCTAAGGCAGGTGCGTAATCCCACAGAAATCACATTTAACTTTTAATCCATTGTCGCCTTTAAAATCTTGATTATAAATTTTGTCACATAGCAAGCTCATACACTTGCTTAAATATTATATTATATCTTTGAATGTGACGACAAGTCCGTACACTTGCGCCTCCCGTAGGTGTCACAGTCGCAAAGTCAATATATTATCATCGAATGTGACGACAAGTCCGTACACTTGTCCTCCCGTAGGGTGTCACAGTTGCGAGTCAGATATATTATCATCGAAGTGACGACAAGTCCGTACACTTGTCCTCCCGTAGGTGTCACAGTCGCAAAGTCAAATATATTATCATCGATGTTGACGACAAGTCCGTACACTTGTCCTCCCGTAGGTGTCACAGTCGCGAGTCATAATATTATCATCGAATGTGACGACAAGTCCGTACACTTTGTCCTCCCGTAGGTGTCACAGTCGCAAGTCAATATATTATTCATCGAAATGTGACGACAAGTCCGTACACTTGTCCTCCCGTAGGTGTCACAGTCGCGAGTCAATATATTATCATCGAATGTGACGACAAGTCCGTACACTTGTCCTCCCGTAGGTGTCACAGTCGCAAGTCAATATAATTCCATTGAATGTGACGAACAAATTCATACACTTATCCTCCCGTAGGTGTCACAAACACAAGTCATATTATTCTCATCGAATGTGACGACAAATCCGTATACTTGCCCTCCCGTAGGTGTCACACAACATAAGTCAAATATTCACATTAAATGTGACGATAAGTCGTACATTGCCTCCCGTACGGTGTCACATGCAGTCAAGGAATAAACATATCATTGTATTATATATTTTCTTTATTGACTAAACAAATAGAGCTAGTAATTAATCCATAATAATTACATGCACTATATATTATCCAACTTTCACAAATCCTCCTTATACCTCATAATCTCGATAATTTAATTTGTAGTCATCTCTCCTATTTAAATTTAAATCTCTACAATAATCACAGCAATCACCAATAAAAGTAACTATGAATATCTTCAAGGATATTTTAATCTGAATTAATAAAGATCATGAATTCTTCACATATAATTTTATGAAATCTCAATCAATATATTTGATTGAGAGTATGATTAGAGACTAATAATATAACTATAATTCACATTTGAGCCTCATATTAAAGTGAATATCAAATTGAATCATGATCAACTCCAAAATTTTCAAAAAAATAATTAAATCATCCAATCCTCAATATCTCATAATATTTGAAATCGATTCATAAAGTCCAATTCTTCTAAATATAATAACTAACATCACTGCCAAAGTAACTCAACTGTTTGGATTTCTAATAATAAATATATATTTCTAGGCTAATTAATAAGAGCCACTATAATATGATAAAGTAAAAATCAAATAATCTAATAATCTCCAAAATTCTCAATTTAATAGGCATCATATAACTTAAGAAATCTCCATTTAATTTACATGTTGATAATAAACTCTTTCAAAAACAGATTTTATGTCAAGTTCCTCAAATAAAATTCTCATCCAAAATGAACTTTTTAAAGGAAGATTTCTAATAAAGTTATAGTATTAATGTGGTCCTCTATCTTTAATTAAAATTTCATATTAATCCGAATTCAATTTGTACATCAAATCTCTATGAACTTAAATCGGTCAGAAATCGAATTTCTGTCAGATTTTAACTAATGATACCGAAAATCATACTATATATTCAGAATTACTCAAAAGTTTCTTCACAAAAGTTGTAGGTAACTTCAAGATCTAACTCACAACAAATTTCATCAAAATCCGAGATCATTTAGTACATCAAACTAATGCTACAAGGCTCAGATCCGAAACAGAAATATTCCAGCAATATATAAACGTGTGTATATCTAAACAAATTTCTCTAATAAGATATTTTAAGCCATAAACGAAATTTACAGTCATAAACATGAAGAAAATATCAGCATGTAATAAAATAAATTTCAGGGATAGGATTACCTACCGATTAATCGTTAAATAATACTCGAAAATCCGTATGAGCTGTTCCTTTTCTTTCTCTTCTTCTTCTCTTTCCTTTTTCTTCTTCTCTCTTCTTCTTCTCCTTCCTCGTCTTCTTTCTTCTCTCCTCTTCCTCCTACGTACAGCAACCCGAGAGAGAGGGAGAGAGAGAGAGAGAGAGGAAAGAGGAGAGAGAGAGAGGAGAGAGAGAGATCTCTTTTCTCTCTCCTTCGCACACGGAAAAGAACGGGCGGCGCGGCGAATGACGGTTCGCTGTTCATGTGTGTGACTGTTTAATGGAACAATTGCAATTTGTCCCTCTATTTTCAACCTCTTACAAATAGGTCCAAAAAATCATTATTTTCAGGTCCAAAATCATTCATTTTAAATCCAAATCAGCTAATTTTTAAGCCTCAAAATCGAATTATAATTAAATTTCTTTTCACT
Organism: Apostasia shenzhenica; assembly: GCA_002786265.1. Classification (NCBI taxonomy): domain Eukaryota; kingdom Viridiplantae; phylum Streptophyta; class Magnoliopsida; order Asparagales; family Orchidaceae; genus Apostasia; species Apostasia shenzhenica. Next base: position 16,801 of record KZ451941.1, on the reverse strand, counting down.
TCAAATATAATTTCAGGATGTCACACATACTGACAGCTTTGACATTCTTCATATTGAATTTTGCCAATACCTCTCTATTGACTTTTTCAGTCAACCATAGCTTACCTTCATGACGATCTCGATGAATCTCCAAACCTAGAATCTTTTTAGCACTGCCTAGATCCTTTATCTAAAATTCTGAACTGAGCACTCTTTTCAGCTCACTAATCTCATGCATAAGTTTGCAAGCTATGAGCATGTTATCAACATAGAGCATGTCATCAACATAAAGCATTAACAGAATAATAGAATCATTACTAAGAAAAAGAAATAGACACAACTATCAAACTTGCTCCTTATGTAATAATATATTATCATAAAGGTATCAAATCTTTTATACCATTGACGTGGAGCCTGCTTTTACACATAAAGAGATCTTTTTAGCTTGTATACTATCTTCTCACTGTCTTGTTGAACAAAACCTTCTGGTTGCATCATATAAATCTATTCATCTATATTGCCATGTAAAAATATTGTTTTCACATCAAGCTGCTTCAACTATAAATCCTGTTGAACCTCACAATTTTGATAATTATAATTAATTTAGCATTATGGACTAATCATCTTATTAAGTATGTTATCAGATTATTTATGTCATTATTGAGGTAAATATCCAAATTCAAGTTTAAGAAAAGAAGTATCCTGCATAGTTCATTTTTATTTTCTTTTCTAGAACATAAATGTAAGCATGCATGTTTTTGCCAAGGATTTAACTTGTATTCAATCTTAGTCAGCCTAAGGTCTATCCATTCCTTGATAATCTTTGCTTTGAAATTCATCTCTACAACTACAGAAAAAATCAGTCGATTTCCAAAATCAACCGGATTTCTCTGGACTGGCCCAAACACAGCTACCCAACTGACCGTTGGCCCATCCAAATCTCTAAAAAAATGAGAATATCTTATTTTTACTACTTTGTTCCTAGCAGCCAACTTTAAAAATATATATTTAATTGAAACATCTCTCAAAAATATATTTCTTTACTCCTTGTTCATTCTAAAATAAAAAATATTTGCATTTTCCCATTCCACTTATTCTTTCTTGTAGTCTTTGAGTTTTGTGCGAATATATTATCCACCTAAGGTCTCTAATATGTCAAAATCTATCCTAGGTGGCAATCTCTCTTTGTTTTAGCCCTTGGTTGAAAGTTTGGGTATTTTAGTCTCTTTTAGTTATTTTTAAATTATCTTTTCTTGCTGAAAATATTTCAACATATTTTATTATGAGAAATGGACAAAACTACTATTCTATGCTTATTCACATCAGCTTTTTTCTCAGGTTTTATTTTTAAAGCATTTCTCTTGTTCCAAGCATGATTGGACTTGACATTTATCCTTAAAATACAAATCCAGCTGAACCCAATCTGCCTCCAACATTTCAATGGATACATCATCACCCAAAAATATCCGAAATGCCCTTTGCTTGCTGTTTTCATATATTCTATTCTCAAAATATTCCCACCTAACGTTTTAGAAACTATAATAAGGCGCTGGTGTACAGCGTACTGAACCATCTAATTAAATTTATACTCCATAGTTATCACTGATATTCAAACCGGTTTAACTAATGTAATTCTGAGGTCATTAAAAAAAAAAAATTATATACTTAAATTAACATTTGAAAAAAAAATAAAAATTCTATTTTGATATTATGAGATGAAAAAAATTATTTTATTTTTAAAAATATATATTTGTAAAACAAAAAAAAATTATTAAAATATGTGAAAAATAAAAATATAAATTAATTTTAAAACTTAAATTTATATATAATATGAAATAGTGGAAGTATTTTTTAAACAAAATTGGCGTGGCCTAATTAACCAAATATGACCATATATATCACAATATTTTTAGAAAGTTATTTAGAGAAGAAGTCAAATTAAATAATTATTTTCCCTAAATAATTTGGCATAACATCAAAATAAATTAAACTAAACACCCTTTAAATAAAAGTCTTCTTAAATTAGAGAATATATTAAGTCTTTTTATTAACGTCAATAAATTCATTTTCATGTCTTCTTAAATTATAATACATATTGGATTAATTTTGAAACTAAAGAGATATGATAATTACACGCAGGCCCAAATTATACGTATCTAATTGCTATTAATCTTCACATCAAATCATCAGTTCGACAAATCAGATCAATAAATTTATGTTTTTTTGGATAATACAATAAATTTAAATTAACAGAAGAATTGGGAAGTTCAAATAAGAAGAATTCACAAAGCACGCCTCCCGTAGTCGAGTCAACGAGCGTGGTCAAATTATAGCAAATTAAAAGTCAGCGCGCCGCCGTCTCACCGAAGGCATGAAACATTCTCAAGGCCATACGACTCGTTCCACAGAATTAATTGAATGAAATTCGTTCTTCAAACGGAGGCATTTCTTTCATTAATTTTCGCCGCCCTTCAAGACTCATCCTTGTAGCTACTCTCCAATTCAAGCAGAGCTCTCAATCCCATGCCATCAACCCTCCACTGAACTTATAAATATTAATCTTCTCAACTCTCATAAATAGTATTCATCATCTCATCTTCTCCTCAATTCCCCTTCAGTTTTCAGCTAATTAACTTCTCAGACTCCCCCTTCAATGGCAACCCAGACCATCGAGGGCTACCGCGCCGGAGCGGAGGTCTACCACGGCGACGACCTCTGCAAGAAGAAGTCCATTCAATTGCTGGAGGAGCTCTGCCTCCCCAGAGGTCTCTTCCCCATGGAGGAGATGGAGGAGTTCGGCTACAACCGCGAAGCCGGCTTTGTGTGGCTGATTCAGAAGAAGAAGAAAGATCACGTCTTCAAGCAAATCAAGAGGGCCGTATCTTACGCGCCAGAGGTGACGGCTTTCGTCGAGAAGCATAAGCTGAAGAAGTTAACTGGCGTGAAGACGAAGGAGCTCCTGCTGTGGCTCTCCGTCGCCGAGGTTTACTTCGAGAAGCCGTCATCGGAGAAGCTGACCTTCAAGACCGGCACTGGGCTCTCCGATAGCTTTCCATCTTCCGCTTTTCAGCTGGAGAAGTGAGTTTCTCAAGAAATGCAAGGCGTTGCGAGGTGGAAACAATATTCTGAGTCATGTAGCAGTGCTATAGTGCTGGTTATGAGCTTTCAAACAGTAGTATTGTACGTATATAGTATTGCTAAGGTTTATTAATTAAAACTGCATTATTTTGTTCAAGTTTTCATAAGTTCATTTAGTTTTTGTTATTTACGCAAGTTCTTTGTGCAGAACGTAACAAAAAAAAATCAAAATATTATTTTCTATCTTTTATAAGAGAAGGCCAAGTTTTTACACCACCCAATATCATAGCCAGGGTGTCATAGATGAATTGAACATTAGAGGAATAACTCGATATTCAGTTCAATCAGAGCATGTTCATGTTCGATTTCTCAATATTTAAATGAATCTGTACAAGCCACTATATACTTAGTTAAGCTGGATTCATTTACAACCCTAATCAGAGTTATCTAATGCACACCATAGGTCTGCAATAGCAAGAAATTTCATGTATAAGAATTCAATTCAATCTTAATTCAAATAAGGTCTAGCTCATTTATCATCGATTTAAATTTGTTCTGAGCTAAAGTCAACTGGATTTTAGATTAATTAATCTTTTAATTATAATCAAAACTTAACCTTTTAGTTTAAATGTTTTTATTTATTCAATCAATTTAAATATACTGTTAGTCATTACAGTTTGAATAATAGTGATAAAAGAAATTTTAATGAAATTTGAGGATATATATATATATATATGCTCAAGATTGAATTAAAAAAAATTCTGAGCTTAAAAAATGACTTATTGATTAACTTATTAGATCGAATTAAATTTAATTTGATTCAAAATATTATTCAACTTTTAATTAATATTTGATTTTCAAGGCATGTTAAGGGCGTTTAAATTTGGTTTCCAACATAGAACCATTACAAATTAGTCAACTTTTCAGTAGATGACTAATGAATGAATTTGTATCAGAGTCAGTTGGCAAGAAGAGGTCCCTCGATCTTTCGATTATAATTGACGGTCAGATCTTCTGTGAAGGAATATTAATATTTTAATGAAGATTATTTTTAAAAAAGTTGAGGTATTTAGAATGAGAGATTTTTATTAAAGGATTATCATTTTTTTATGGTGGCCATATATATACCAAATGCAAACTGCCAACTAGATATTAAATACCCTAGGCAAAATTAATATTTTATTAGTATTTTAAATTTATCATAAATTCAAATAATTTTATTTCATATTTAACACAAATTTTATTTTTTAAAATTAATTTAGTTTTATCCTACACAATTTTCAATATTAAAATAAATTTCTTTTCCATTAATTTTATAAAATAAAATATTTTTTTTAACTCTTTTTAAGATAGTACCAAATAAGGCCAGAGAACAATTTTAATGAAGATGAGATCTCATTGTTTTATTTGATTTTGAGGTTCTGTTGCAGGGAGTGAGCATTTAAATTTAGTTCATTATCTATTTTTTTTTTAACGTTTCTGTGTTTCTCTCTGGTTGAATCTGTTGATCAGATAGATTTCACTGTAGTAAATATTGTATCAATTTGTTGATTTATCAGAGAAGTGTAGTGTTTAAACGTATTGGACATAAAATGAACCAGATCTTGCTACAGAATAAGAAGTTCTAATGAAAATGTGATAATACAACACAACAGTGCCATTAAAAATATTAGAAGTGAAAATAATCGAAAAAACATGTAGAACAAATAAAATGCAAAGTTCAAAAGACTCTCAAATTCTCCAGATTGTACTCTTCATCTCCCTCTTTACTAATTCACCTCAAAAGCAGAAGCCGGAAAGCTATCTGAGAGCCCTGTGCCGGTCTTGAATGTCAGCTTCTCTGATGAGGGCTTCTCAAAATAAACCTCAACGACAGAGAGCCACAGAAGAAGTTCCCTAGTCTTCACTCCGGTCATCTTCTTCAGCTTATACTTCTCTACGAACGCTGTCACCTCCGGCGCGTAAGATACTGCTCTTTTGATTCAAGCAGTTTCGCGGTTGTAGCCGAACTCCTCCATCTCCTCCATGGGGAAGAGACCTTTGGGCAAGCAGAATTCCTCCAGCAGTTGAATGATCTTCTTCTTGCAGAGTTCATCTCCGCGGACGATCTCTGCACCGTCACGGTAATTCTCTATAGTTTGGGCTGCCATTATTTCTCAAGCTTTTCTGTAAAATTTGGTTGCTGGAATCCCCGATGAAGCAAGGCTTGATATTGGTGGCGATATGGGAGACCAAGCTTAGGTTTTATAAGGTTATCAAGGGAGATAGTTGATTGAAAAGTCAGTGTTTAGCGGCTAAAATTGAAGGAAGAAACGTTCAATGGGTTCATGCTCATTAATTATACGGTTGACCCAGGTCTGCATTCAAACAGCTAAAAGAGTTCAAGTCAACTGACCAGAGAAGAAGGCTTTATTTGATATTTTTATTGGCTGGATATTGAACGCTTCAAATTTTGTTAAGGAATTTTCTATCACACAATTAATACCGAGTCTTTTTCTTATAATTGGCTCTGTAGCAATTACAAGGTTTATTTATATTTAGTCAAAATATAAGCTTCAAATCTAGGCCTTATGCAATAAATACAAGGGCAACCAAAGCAAAAATTTGAAGTTTACCCTCTCGAAGGCATGGGCTTAAACTGCAGTTGTCGGGAGGTTTAAATTGAATAGCTGGAGCAGCGAACATCCCATTACTTCTTAAATACTCCACACTGATATCACAAGAATTAAAGAACACTTATCAACCATACATGTAGTAAAACCTTTGTCAACTTAAGAATTAACACATAGGCCACAAGCATTAAAGCTCGTTGCCTAGGAGCACCTAGAAGTGCCGGCACCATACTTAGCACTGATGAGACTTCAACAATAATGACTTTCATTATTATAAATTTATTTTGAAAAGCTTGTAAAGAGATTTCCTAACCATACAATTGCTTCCCCAAGGGTTCGTCAGCAAGTCTATTTAAGACGGTGAAACCTTCGACCACGCTTGTATTTTTTATACATATATAGTGAAGTATTTTAAAGTTACCACTTATTCGTGCCATGATTTTTTTTTCACTCGATTTCCAAATAAAATTTGATGCTTTTTTCTTCTTTCTTATCATTCGTTCAATCTACTTGTTAATTTTGTGCATCCATAATTTATATACTTTCTTCATTTTGATGCTATGAAATATATAATATATATGAATGAACTTGCATCATTCAAACCCCTGGCCAAGATTATAAGGTATATAACATCATGCCGGGTTCACCATTTCAAGAATCATTCGAGTTTCTGATCATGAGTCTAGAAATTATTTTCAGTTTGGTTCCCAAGATTAATCAAAATATTTAAATCGGATCATGTTTAATTTAATGATTAAATCAAATCTCTTTCACCATTTTAGTATAATCTATTTTTTAAATTAACAGTTTTATCCTTAAAATGATGAAAATTTCTTCATTTTGTCTCAGAGCACCGCTTGTTGTAGTTGCCGAAGAAAGGGACAAATTGTGGGTAGCTTGGCAAAAGCGAGTGCTCACAATGCGCAGGGCCTCGCGCACAGCGCTTACGTAGATTCGTTGCGTGTCCTCTATGCAGCCGCAGGGGTGCCCTCGTGGCGCACATGGCTGCTCCCTCGGTGCACATAACTGTGCTACCTTCACACAGGGCCGCATGTGTGACCGCCGCACTCTGTGGCTGCACGGCCGGCGCGCAACCCACGTCTAAATGCATGCATGCGTTGGGAACTTTGATGGCATGCATGATGCCTGTCGATGAGTGAGAGCGGACAGAGAGAGAAACTGAGAAAAAAAGGATAAAATAATAATTTTATATTTTTTCTTTTTATTTTTTTAAGGATAACATCTGAAATGTAGTATTTACAAAAAAGTGAAAAGAAATTATAAATTTATGTCAGCAGATAAAAAAATAGATTTATATTGATTTATTACTATAGATAACCTTTATAGATACCTCGTAAGCTAATAAATTGAGAATGTAAAAGTGTATAGAATCTGAGTAAAACATATTCAGAACTGTAGGATTTATTAGTTCTTAGGCAGGATATCCATTTAATAATTAATATGAACTTGAAATTAAAAAAAAATAATATTTGCCCAATTTGTATAAGTATAACTATAAGAAAAATGAATAAAAAAAAAAACTATAAAGAAAATGAATAAACTGTGAATCCATTAGTAAAACACTTCTAGCATTTGAATAGATTTACATGCTCTGATCACCAACCTCTTAATTTCTAGCTCTCTCGAAAATGCGTAAATGCGAAAAGCTCTGATCAATGCATTCAAAAAACATTATTAGTCCCGTATATAGGAGATTCATGCAAATAATCCAATTATGCTCGATGGATAAAGTACTTTTATAATATTTTTAATGTTGAGATTTTGTTAATTTATGAAAAAAGTTAAAAAAAATTTTATATGTTAAAGTCACTAATAAATAAATTTTATATGAAAAGATAATTTTATAATTTGCATATATTCTAAGCGGCGGGTTGATCTTATTAAAAACATATGAATATTTTCAAATAAATGATCTCATAGGCTTCACCAGTATATATTGACGAGAAATTAGAAAGAAAAGGATGATACTCTATTTCTTCTAGATATTTCATTTCCTTAAAGTCGTATAGTCATTGTAATTAAACAATTCTATATGGCAAAAGATAACCTCAAAAATGGAGGAAATCAATATATAACTTTAATTGTCAAATGAGTTTGCAGAACAAGCAGAGCACAGGACAAAAAAATTTAAATTAGTAAAAGTATTCAAGATAGAGGCAAGAAAAAAATTTGACAAACAGTATAGATATAAGTCCAAGTCGAAAAGAGAAATATAATATGTTATTCACTACTGCAAAAAAAAAAAATTCATTGGGGAAAAAAAAAGGATTGTCCTAAGAAAAAAAAAAAAAAAAAATCTTAAAGCAAGCAGTAGAAAGGGGAACAACCCTTTAAAAAAGTGGATGGGGGGGGCGTTTAGTTTGTTCTTAACTTTTCATGGAAATTAGGGGAAAAAGGAATTTGGGAAAAAAAATTTTTCTTTTTCCCCCTTTCTGTTTT
>KZ451940.1:115160-180633 GCA_002786265.1 Apostasia shenzhenica | reverse complement strand
AACAACAACAACAACAACCAAGCCTTAATCCCACTAGGTGGGGTCGGCTACATGAATCCTTTGTTTCCATTGCGCTCTATCAGTTACCAAATTCTTTATAAATAGTCTTTTTAATAGATTAAAATAAAATTGGAAACTTAAAACAATTATAGGGGAAAAAATTGAAAAGATTCATGTGAAATGATTGAAATGACATGGACCTTTAGGTAAAATGTGTAAAAAACATTAAAATAATAGAAATATTTTTTAAAATAATATTTACAATGTCTCGCCGGCTTGAAGTATTAAACAATATATTTTTGCGATGAGGTCATCAAATAATAATTTAAATTTGGAATCTAGTCTGATGTTTAATAGAACTGTATTTTATTTCAAATATATTATGAATATACATATACATATAATATATATAATTACGCATGATATACATATATGTTATTTTGATGTTATGTTATGTTATTTAAAGAAAAATAATTATTTAATTTAATGATATTTATAAATAATTTTTATTAGATTATAAATTATTAATTAAAAAATAATATCTAGATATTATGACATTTAGATTACATAACATGACACTAAGATAACGACGAACAAAACGCCCTCTTAGTAATTTGATGGTAATATTAAATAAATTTATGATTTTAACCATCTCATTTTTTCATTTTGGTTAAAAAAATTTTGTATTGATTGTGAGTCAATTCAAATATACATGTAATTTTGAAGTGAATTTGAAAATTCAAGCAGATTTTGGTTTGTTCTAGAAGACAATATAATTACGGTCAAATAAATTTATGAGTCAGAAATTTAAACATGAATGACAATTGAAAACATTGAAAATCATGTTAGTGGTACTTAAAATGTAACTAAGGGTGTTAATATGGATCGTAAGATCGAAAATCAATCAAAAATTGAATCGATTTTAGATTAAATTGAAATCGAGTCGATCTAAATGAGCCGATTAATGAGCCAAAAGTTTGGCTAGGTAATAATTTCGAGCCGATTTTGAGACGGGGTAGGCTCAGCTAGATCTAGCTCAAAATCGGCTCAAATTAAAATACATTTTATATCATAATATATATATATATATATATATATATAATATGTATATAATATATATTAAATATAATATATATAGTATAAACTGAGTCGGATCGAGTCGAGCTTACCCGGCTTGAGATCGGCTCAAAAAAATTGAGATTCAATTAATTTTCGAGCCGACAAAGTCGCTTGTAATCGACTTGAGCCGGCTCGAAGTCGAACTCAATCGAGCTCGAGTCGATCGAAATGTAATCAATCTGATTTCGAACCGGTATTGGCTCGACTCGAAATCGGATCAGTAACAGCGCTAAATGTAATAAATCTTTCAAATAATTATAATATGATATTACATAAAATTATGGTATGAATATAATATTTTTAGATATTTAAAAAGGTAACCATAAAACCCAAGCTTGTTACCTAACCTGCCAACCACTTTTTTCAATTCATGTTATGATTCGATAAGTTTTACGTTGGTTGTCGACTGTCTAGCCTGCCACCCACTTTTTACAAAAAAAGAGGAAGAAAAAAAGAGATGTGGGAAGCTATTGAGCTATTCATTGACCATCAGACGGCTTTGTGTTTACGTGGTGGGTTCAATTGTTGCGTAGTGCCGGAGGAAAAAAAGAGGAAGACCTTATCGACATTCTATGCATTCTAGAGATATTCTTAACTTCATGTATAGGGTAAATCCGCAAGATGTTAGCTTTAGGGCTGTTACCGATCCGATTTTGAGCTGAGCCAATACCGGCACGAAATTGGATTGATTACATTTCGATCGACTCGAAATCGACTTAAGCTCGATTGGGTTCGACTTCGAGCCAATTTCGATTCATTTTCAAGCCGGCCAGAAAATCAATCAAATCTCAATTTTTTTTTTGAGCCGATCTCAAGCCGGGTAAGCTCGACCCTATCCGACTCGAGATCGGCTCGGTTTATAATATATATATTTAATATATATTATATATACGTATTATAATATAAAATGTATTTTAATTCGAGCCGATTTCGAGCTGGTTCAAGCCGAGCCTACTCCGGCTCAAAATCGGCTCAAAATTATTATCGAGCTGAACCTCATTAATTTTAAAGAGTACAATTAATTTAGTATTAATGGACTAATCCTTTTATTTAGTGTGTAATCAGGTTAATTATTCTACCTAAGGAATGTCGTCCAAGTCTAAAAGAAAATATGAACTTTATTTTGTAATTATTGTTTTTCTTTTCTAGAACTATTTTATAAGCATGCATTTCTTTGCCAAAATTCTTACTCACATTTCTGCTAGAATACTTTTAATTTGGATGGAATTAAGTTTTTTAATTCCCTCTCCAAATTGATTTTATTTGTCTTAATGATCCGATTAATTATTTACTTCTTAATCTTATTTTTATCTATATTTTTATTTAATTTTATCATTCTCATTTATTTGCTCATAATTTCTATTATTTTCCTTCCCAATTTTCTTTTACTCTATTTGTGAGCTTGATTTACACCATTATATTACTTATACTATCTAAAATTATGCCCAGTCATTCTACCTATTTCTTAACCATTTGGAGCTTCTCCAATTTCTCTTTTTATATTCCTTTTACTAATTAGAAAATCTCTATCAATTATTCCTACAAAACAATTTATTTCTATTTTCATGAATCATTTCTAAATTATCAAAAACTTATTATTTTATTTCTCCGTAAAAAAATAAATTATTAATATATAACTCGCCTATCATTGTACCTATGATAGCATACCTTAAACCTAAGCTGAGAGAAACAATTTTCTAAAGTTCATTTCATGATTTTCATATTCAAAATTATGAGTATTCTCATTTTTTTTATTTTTTATTTTTACTTCAGCTGTCATCTCATCATATCTCATTTTAGTCATACATTAATTTCTTTCTCTTTGAGCTGACCATTAATAGTTAATTGGCTCAAACCTTTCATACTTGTATTTTATTTTTTGAAATGATACATATAAATGGACTTCACATTATTTATTTTTTTCGTCTCTCCGACGGTCAAATGACGAGCCAAAACTCACCTTTTGCTAAAAATAAAAAAAGGCACTAACTATTTTGAAGACGACGCCCATTGGAAAATATTTCTGGTGTGTTGTTGCTGCTGCTGTTCCAGCCCTTCTTCTCCAGCTCCAAACATTTCTTCTTCTTCTCTGTACAAGAACTTGCAAATTTTCTTGAACGAGATCATTAAGGAAGGAGATTAAAATGCTCTGCAATGCGATAAAAAGCTGAATCAAATTATTTCCTACAGATTTCTTTCTCAGCTTTCTTTTTTCTCGTCATGCAACTAGTTCTTTACATTATTTGAGTTTTCTCTAATATTTTTGGTTCTATTGGTAGAGAAAAGTAAGTTTATTTGATTATTTTTTATTTTAGAATTGCATCTGATTTCATCTTCTCATATAAATTTTCATCTCCTTACGCCCTCGCATGGCTTTGATTCCTATTAAAAGTCGTAGGGAGTTAGTAAATTTGCTCGACTTTGGTTCTTGTAAAAAGCCGTAGGGAGGTTTGTTCGGCTTTGATTCCTATAAAAAGTCGTACGAATTGTATTTGGTTTGTTCGGCTTTGGTTCCCGTAAGAAACCGGTATGTTTTAGTGTTAATTCACACTTGAGAAGTGTTGGGAGTAGATTAGACAGGGAGCCGAACCACCATACATTGAATGTGCATTTTAGTTCTCTTACTCCTTTAGTGATCCCATTATATTAAATATTATCTCTACTAAATTAAAACTTTTACCTAAGTCTATTCAAAAGTATATTTCAAAATTTATATTTACTTGGTAAATTAAACTCAAATTGATCTAAGCTTAATTAATGTGTATCCGTTCTATGTGTTCTGTTGTATCTGTTGGTTTGTCCAATTGTCTGTATCGATCGACTTATTCTGTGGCTAATTACTAAAATCTGTCAAAGAAACTATTGTTGTCTAATATTGCAAGCTGTCTGATTTACAGAATCTATTCTGTGACTCCAATGGCTAATTGTTGAAATCTACTTGATAGACTTCTGAGTAAACTATTGTCTGATTTTTTGTATTTATCTGATGGCACCTCTAATTGTCTCTCCATATCAAATCAATCATTCTTTTGCTGCTATTATATTTCTTCTTATTTAATAAATATAATTTTTGTAAAAATTTTATTATTTCTAATTCAACCCTTCTCTTGGGAAGCGTTTGGGCCAACAAACTGGATGTTCTTAAACTACAAAATAGCCTCAAATTTGAGAATGTTTCGTTTATCTACAAAGAGTCTTTTAAGATTGCGAGGGTTATTTAGCAACAGCAGCAATTCAAGAGTGATTTAGCTTGTGTCTCAATAAGAAGCTGGTTGAATCCTTGAGAGCCCTCGAGAAGTGGAGGAAGCAAGAGGCGCAAGACATTATCGAAGTGTGGCAGTGCCAAAGGCCGAGCATGATGAGCTTCTCATCCCTACTCGCCACTTATTATGCTATCGTAACATGTGTGCAGAAGTGCGGCAGTGCCGAAGGGCTAAGGTCCAATGGCTTGCAAAAGGGGATCAAAATACGGCTTTCTTCCATAAACCTACAACAAGAAAGATGCATCGGAGCATTGGATTTGTGCTATCATTGATGCCTTGGGATGACGGACCTTCTTTGCTAGGAAATGGACCTTTTGAGATGAGGTCGGCCGGTTCCGGATGAGATTCAGCCCATAAAAGGTTAACCAGCAAGGGTGGCTGAACAGTAGTTATCCAGACAGGTTTTAAGGGAGGAGATTAAGATAGGAAGTCTTCTCTTTGCCCAACAATAGCGCACCAGGTAGTGATGGCATTACCAAAGTTTTCAAAACCGGACCGAAGATCGAACCGGTCAATCGACCGGTTCATGGTTTTATCGGTTCAACCGGTTGAACCGTGGTTCAACCGGATGACTTAATGTGAGACTAATTTTTAAAATATGATCAAAAATATTTTGAAAAAAAATAATACAACTAATTTAAAAAATTTACTATCACAAAAAATGTATAAAAAATTAAAAAAACAAAACAAAATGAATACAATTATTTTTTTTTGCCAATTTGTCATTTAAAATACTCTCTTTTATAACATTTCGAAATAAATTCATGAAAAAAAATTAATAAATCAGTTTAAACATCCATTATATAAAAAATTATTATTCAAAAATATAATATTAATATTAAAATATTAATGCTCAAATATCAATGTATAAAAATAAAAATAAGAAACTCAAATAATAATTCCGGTTTGACCGGTTTGTTCGGTTTGGCGGTTGGACCGGTTTTTACCAGTTCAACCCGGTTTTTACCGGTCCAACCCGGTTTTTAGCTGATTTCGGTTCTAATGTTGAACCAGACCGGACCTTGGCGGTTCCAGTTGAACCGGTCGAACCGCCCGGTCCGGTCCGATTTTGAAAACCCTGGGCATTACAAAAGGTGAGGATTGGGGACGAAGGCAGGCATCTAGGGCTGTGAAAGGGAGGAGAGGGCCAGGATTTGAAAAAAAAAAACTTGAGTTCGGACGGCGCATGTTCAGACCTGTTGGCCCAAAGGCTTCCCAAGAGGGGGGTGAATTGGGAATAATAAATTTAAGAGATTTAAATATAGGCAATTAAACTAAAAGATAATTCAACCGATACAGAGAGGTTGATTTAGTAAATACAGACAGCAGAAGAAATAGAACAGAGAGTACCACCAGAAAGTAAGGTTGAATTTGCAAAATAGGATCAATGCAGAAATTGAGGTCAATTTGTCAAAATAGGACTTAGTACGAGAAATGAGGTCATTTAAGAAATAGGACACAGGTGCAGAATAATGTATTCAGCAAATAAAGAGGGGCAAGCAATAGAAATGTATCACACAACTAGGCACAAAAGATTTATAGTGGTTCGGCCTTTTCGCCTAAGTCCACTCCCCACGCACTCGAATGGGAATTTCACTAAAACCCCGGCTTTTTACAGGGAACAAAAGCCGAACAACCAATACAACCTATGGGCTTTTTCAAGGAACCAAAGCCAAGCAAACCTTCAATCCTAACAGCTTTTTAGGAACCAAAGCTGAGACAAGACCTACAAACCTCCACTAGGAGAGAGAAAGAGAGTAAAGGTTTTGCTAGACTAGCTAGCTTACAATACAATGGCATATACAAGAATTAATATTTACAATGAGGCACTCTATTGCATATGCAAATAAGCCAAGGGTCAACTCGAATAAATCAAAAGGCTAGCATAAAACAGTGAGCAAGATGATTTAAGAAATATCACTAATTGTAAGCCTTCAAACAGGAAGAACGAAGAGGTAAAACAGAAGTTTGAGGAATCTTAATGAGTAATAACTTCAAGAAGCAAGATTCACATCAAACGAAAAACCAAAACGCAAGCAATGTATTTTTCTGAGGCAAGAAACAAAATATAGAACCAGTGAATTTCAGCTTCTTTCCACTTGAGATAAACACCACAATCTCCTTCTTTGAAGTCTCCTTCAAAATGTTTTGCAATTATGGCTTTAGGGAGTGAAAACCGGATGAAAGCTTTGAGAGGAGAAGGTTGAGTTGTTGTTCTCCCAAAAACAAGAATGCAGAAAATCAAAACAATGTTGGAGGAAAATTCCTTGTTGGAGAAGAAAAAAATGCATGGGGCTTAAAAATGCAAAATATTTTCCGTTGGAAGGAGAGAGAGAGAAAACAGCCCACTTTGTCCTTTTAGTGATTGTTGGCTTATAGCACTAAGCCAACATGAAGGGGACAAAAGACACAAGTGGATTAAGAATAAGATATGATTAAAGGAAGCATGCCTCAATATTTTTTACATGGTGGCCATCATAGCAAATTTGGCTTTCAAGAAGAAACGATATAGGCAGCAGGAAATCAAAACACAAGCCAAAGATTTCATGGGTTTAAGCAAAACCCAAGTTACAAAGAGAAAGAATGATGGCTCTTGATTTGGATTGATGTGGCTCATGCAACCTTTTGGAAAAATACATGAGTATTAACCAATAGGTTATATGTTGCCATGTACCAAAATAGATGAACAATTAAAGACCATGTAGTGATCTATCATAGGCATGAGGTTGTGTTAAGCTAAAACAACTTTTAACGCTAATATGTGATAAGTATTAAACTTTGAGTTAAACTTCAAACCTCAAATCAATAGAGATTGAGTGAGCTACACTCTTAATTCAAATTACTTAACATGAATAAGTTGAAAGAGATTTTTTGCTTAAACAACCAAACACGATAAATACGAAAGAGAATAAGGTTTTCTTAACTAGAAAACCAAAAGGAAAAACTCGAGTAAAAATCTTGGCAAATATGCACATGCTTACATAATAGTCCTAGAAAAGAAAACAATAAAAATTCCAGTGAGATCCATCTTTTCTCTGGACTTTAATTTGGACTCAATCCTCATATGAGATAATGCAACCTGTTAACACACTAAACAAGAGGATTAGTCTATAACAACTAAATTAATTGTTGTCATCAAAATCAAAGGGTTCAACAAGACCCCCAATCAACAGGCGCCACGTGTGCCCGGACCCACCTGTATGGCACACGTGGCGCCCGCTAATTGAGAGTCAGAACATGCGCCGTCCAAATCCAAGAGGATTACAAGAGGTGAGCGGGGACAACGAGGATCATGCTAGATGGAGCCCCCGGATAGGATCAAGAGTGCTAGGGGATTTGGATCCGGAGAAATATTTTTATTTTTAACTTTATATCATAC
This sequence comes from Apostasia shenzhenica, assembly GCA_002786265.1. Classification (NCBI taxonomy): domain Eukaryota; kingdom Viridiplantae; phylum Streptophyta; class Magnoliopsida; order Asparagales; family Orchidaceae; genus Apostasia; species Apostasia shenzhenica. Next base: position 172,872 of record KZ451940.1, on the reverse strand, counting down.
CACAAACTTTATATTACATAAAATATTAAAATAATAGGTAAATTGCATCCAAGCTCTCGAGATCAAAAGAGCATTGCAAATTGATCCCAACATTTAAAAAACTTGTTTTTAGCTCCTAAGGTTTTAGAATTAGTCCCAATTATTAATTTTTTATTTTTTTAAAATATAATTTTAAAATATTTATATTTGAATTTTTTATTTATAATTTTTAGAGCAACAAAAAGTATTAAATAAGGGAAATTAAATTTTAAATTTTTATTATATTTTTAAAGTGGAATAATGATATAAAAGTATAACGATCCTTTAAAAAAATGTGAATTTCGATGCATTTATTAACAAATATTCAATTTATACATAATATAACCTCGTAGAGCTAGGTGGAGTTACCTATATATAAACTATTTAAGCTATTTTTTTATTAACAAGTTCAATAATTTTGGCTTATTTATTCTCACATTACATACATTTATATATGCCATCTAAAAAAAAAAAAACAAATGCCAAATATATCCCCGCTCCAACTCGCCTCTAATAAGATGAGAATACGTTACAAAATTAAACTCGCGACCCACAACCTATCTGTGGCGGGTTCGAGTATAGCATAATCATATGCATCCCATCCCATGCCCCTCAATATTTAAAATAAGTATTTTATTCTCATTTTATTTCAAAATAAATTATTATTGATATAAAGTAGGGTAGAGAACGAAGAGACGCATCGGGTACGAGTACAAATTATGTGAGAAGCGGAGCGAGGCGGGGCCGGGGAGGATATAGATAATGGTTAAAAAATTACAGCGTAAGTATGAGTTTTACGTAGCCTGTCTAAATAATATGATATGGCATCGAGAAAACGCACTCACCGGCCTATCTATTATTATTGTAGAACACACACACTTCCAAATGAAGGAACCAGATGAAATTTTATAACTCAAACTCGGTCTAATTAATAACTAAATCGACCCAAAGTCAAAATTGTCAGGCTAGATTTTGGCACGATCAATAGAAGAGATCATTTAATTGTCTATCATAACTGTTTGTTTGTGCGAGTTAATTTTAATTTGAGTTAATATTAACCTTATTTTTCATATCAGGTATATATATCTCAAAATTAAAAAAAAATTGTTGCAAACTTTAATATAAAAATATCTCGTCAAAAATTAATTATAATCTAATTGCTCGGCTACTTTCTATTTGCAGGCTTTCTCCCTTCTATATACCAACAACCAAACTTAATTGGGCTTTAGCTTTCAAAAAAGTAATTGGGCCTTGATTTTCGGCCCATTAACTTGTAGAAGGGATAATTTTTTTTTTGATAAATTGTAGAAGGGATAATTGATGTAAAAGATACATAAGCTTGTTATTAAAAAAAATTAAAATTATTATAAATATTTCAAATGATAAATATTAAAATTTGGTGATTTTATTTATAAATAAGGAAGTTTAAAGCACCTACTCGAATCTAATTTAACAGTTACTCAATTGTTTAGTATTCACACTTTTTTGAAAAAGTACAGTATCACAGCAGTATACTAAATCAAAATATGAAAGACACAAAATCAACCAACAACTCCATAAAGGATGTTACAAAAGTTCGAGTGAAAATCACCGAATGTGGTGTACTGTAATAAAAATTAACTGCATTATTTACATTATATTATATGCACGTAATCTTATAAAAAATTGAAAGCAAAACGCTCACTATATGCACAAAATCAAGATCCTTATGGGTAACAGATCCGGCCGCCGCGCAGCCCCGCGCCGCCGGCCCCGCGCCCCGGCTCCCCCCTCGCGCCGCCTCTGGCGGCCTCGGGCGGCCGCAAGACACGGGCCGCCTGCGGCCGCACGGCTCGCAGCGGCCTCCAGTGGCCCGGCTGCGTCGCCGGCCGCGCGGCGCGCCGCCAGGGCTCGCCGTGCGCTGGCGAGGCAGCTGCGCCGCTGGCGGCCGCGCGGCGAGGCAGCCGGCCGCTGCAGCCCGCCGCGAGGCCCCGCCGGTGCGCAGCGGCCGCGCAGCGAGCAGCAGCCGCCAGCGGCCCGGCTACCCTGCGGTCGCGCAGCGAGCCCTGGGCGGCGGCCGCGTGCAGCAGCCTGCCCATCGACGCGGCTGCCTCGCCAGCGCGCGGCGAGCCCTGGCGGCGCGCAGCGCGACCGGCGACGCAGCGGGGCCACTGGAGGCCGCCTGCGAGCCGTGGCCCGAGGCGGCCAGTGTCTTGCGGCCGCCCGAGGCCGCCGGAGGCGACGCGGGGGGGAGCCGAGGCAGCGGGGCGGCGGCGCGGGACTGCGCGGCTGCCGGATCTGGAGGAGAGAGGGAGGGTAAGGGTATAATGGTAATTTTTATATTTTTTAATAATAAAATAGGGACCCAGATGATATTTTTTGAAAACTTAGGGACCCAGATGATAGGATTTTAAAAACATGGACATGTGTGATAATAACCCTTAAACTCAGGAACCTGGATGAAATTTGCCCTAAAATTAATTTTATTTTGTATCTTATACACTTTCTAATTATATTAAAATAAATTTTTTTCTTATTAAATTTATGTAATAAAATATTTTTTATTTCTTATTCAAAAATCAACGTCCCTCCAGCTAAATCAGGCAAGGTGATCCCTACAATTAAACTATGGGGACCTCGGCCGAAAATTGATTAGATTTCACTTTTTCAAATGCTAACAAAAGAGTTGAACTTTTGACTACTGTTACGTTTTAGAACGTTCATTTACGAAGTAAAAGGAGCGCGCACAAGATCTATTTGAGCTCATTGTGAACTAGCAATCGAGTTCAAGAAGTTCTATAAAAAAAAAATTAAGATAGAAACATAGCTGCATGAACATAAATAGTATAATTTTTGTAAATAACATCAGTCAACTAATCGTAAAATTAGAATTAAATTATATTCTTGTCTTAAAAGTTATACAAATCAAATTATTGGTGAGTGTTAATTGATAATGGAGCTGAGGATTCTAGCTTTTATTTGAGGGTGATAGACGTAAATTTTTAAAAAAAAAAATAAAATAAAAATAAAACTAATTTTTAGAAAATAATAATGATAATAATGTAAAACTATTTTTTATTACTAATACAATAAAATAGGGTAAATTGCGAGGGACCTCTGAGGTTAGAATGATGATGCAAATAGGTCCCACGTTTTGAAAAGCCTAAATTTAGGTCCCCGAGTTTGTGTTTGCTTTGTCATTTAGTCTCTTAGTTTAAATATCGCTTTTTCGAATAGTCCAATTAGACAGTAACAGTTAAATTTGACTGTTAGTTAAATTTATATGGACCAAAATGCCCTTATAACTCTCGAAATCCTTTAGGGGGCGTTTGGTTCAATGTTATCTTGATATTTTGTTATGTCATCTAGAGAAAGCAATTGTTTGGTTTAATAACATCTAGAAATAATCTTCTATTAGATTATACAATTATTAATCAAAAGATGACATATAAATTACATAACACACTAAGATAACAATGAACCAAATGCCTCCTTAGAATAATATGGAGAATGAGTAAAAAATCTGAGGATAAAATAGTAAAAAACTAGTAAATTTAAGACGTGGGACCAAACGGCAGCACAAATATAAACTCGGAGACTCAAATCTAGGTTTTTCAAAACGTGGGTTCTATTTGCAGCGATATTCTAACCTCAGGACTCTGTGCAATTTACCCATAAAAATATCTCAAGGAAAAATACACATGCCCCCAAGTGGCACTTTGAAACAGATCCTCTTCGTGCCGGCCGATATTTAAAATTTTTTTACATTATCATCAATATTAACATAAATATGTTATTACATTTTGAGAGTCAAAGCATATAATTTGTTAGCCAAATGAAGCACAATTATTCATATTTTAAGTATTATGTTCTTTGATTTCATGTATATGGAAGGAAATATAACCAAAGAGATGCCAACAATTAAATTTGGCCATTTGCTAGCATTTCACCCCCAATATCACCACCCTGGCACCAATAGATCATATACATATATATATTAATTTGGGCGTCGTGTTAGTTTTCGTCCACTTGTCTGACTGTTGCTCGAGTTAACCCTAAATAAAAATTAACTAAATTATCAAAACAAACTTTGAACTAAGTTGAATAGGAAGATATTAATAATTAAATGAGTGGATGACATGCATATGTGTATATTCTATTATTGATATAAAAATGAGTTAAGTAAACTCGAACGGTTGATAGTGAGCAAAAATTATACGAGTAATAGTAAAAGTAGATTATAATATAGAAACCCTCATATGGTGGCTTAGAGATTGATGTACTATAGATGATGAAAGTGTTGAACTACGTATGTAAATAGTAGTTGTCTAAAAGAGAGGTTAGAAAGAAACGAGTAATTTTAGAAGTAATAAAAGTGTTGAACTACGTATATAAATAATAGTTTTCTAAAAGAGGTAAAAAAAAACGAGTAATTTTAGAAGTAATGAAATTGTTGAACTACGCATATAAATAGTAGTTTAAACGAGTAGTTTTAGAAGTTCCTGGTCTTCTCCAACTCTTATGTTCCTTCTTTTACTTATAGTTTATAAGTATAGCTTGGGGTACGGCAATGGTACATTTAAGATTGGTTGATTCTTTTACTCATCTCGCTATCCACTCAGCTAAAAAGATAATTAATAGTCGAATTTATGATAAGGTTATTCACGTTCTTTGAAGAAACAATTATTGATTAGAGATGAAAGAGTGAACTCGAAGAGATACTTTTCGACTATCACTGTTTTCACCTTAGACCTCATGTATGAAGGTAACATATTAGTAACAATCAAAAATTATAAATATATATATATATATAACGAAGCAAATTTTAAATTTTTTAAGTTAAAATTTAAAGATTATTCACACGACTAGATAGATCATAAAATCTTTAAGCAAATCATAATTTTACTATTCAATACATAAAAAAATAATTATATATATAGAAAGAATGTCCCTTTATACTAGTATAAATGTTAATGTATGAATTAAATATATAGCACCTTAAGAGCAGCATGAGGACCAAAATCAGGATCAAAATAGTAATAGTTTAAAAAATAATAATAATAAATAAAAAAAATTTTCTAATTATTCTATATAAATTCTGACATAAAAAAAATATTATTTTATTTTACATATTCAATAATTTTTAATAAAAATATCAACTTTATTTTACATCGTAACCAAAATACTAGAATCTAGTATTTTGATTTAGGATGTAAAATAAAGTTGATATTTTTATTAAAAAATATTGAGTATGTGAAATGAAATAATATTTTTTATATTAAAATTTATGTAAAATAATTAGAAAAATTTATTTATTATTATTATTTTATTTTTTAAATTAGTATCATTTTAGTCCTGATTTTGATCTTCGTGCCAAACAGGCCTAAATACTGAAAGAACTAATGTTTGTTTAATAATAAGAGTAATAATAATAATAATAATAATAATAATAATAATAATCCAATTGAGAATAAAGGCTTGCAAATAAAAGTTTAAATAATTTACACATGAATAATGAAATTAAGATGATATAAAAGGTTCTCTTTGGCATTAATGGTCTAAAATTCATAGTTAATTTTAATCATAATTAAAATTTTAATTGTATCTAAAAAAATATTTAAAATTTATTTTATATCACATTCTATATAAATTTTAATATTTAATAATCACTTTATATTACATCAAACTCAATTTTTAATAAATAAATAAATTTTATTTTATATTATAGACAAATTTTAATATATCTAATTAATTTTATTTCTACCATGCATATTTTTTAAAAATGACTATTAACTTAACCATCCTTTTTATCCTATTAGTAAAAAGTATAATTTACATTTGTACCCCAAAGAATGTTTTTGCTTATTATAATTTTTGTGCTATTATTTTATTATTTACATGTTAATACTAAATTCAATGCAAATATATTTACAATTTGGTTCCCATCATCTTGATTAATGTAATTGAAATATTCTGTTCACTCATTCCGTCATAATTGTAAATTTGTCATTGGTGAACACATTAATACATGAGAGTAGTAAACTTGGTGGGATTGAGGAGGAAAAAAAAAAACTAAATACTCAAATCTCAATTCGATGAGTTATAACTCTGGCTTAAGTTTCATTTCAAGACGAGTTCGAGTTAATGTTTGCTTTCTGATCAATATAACGTGATTATTTTTTTAAAAGTATAAGTACACTCAATTCGAGTTGGCTCATAATCCATTTCTAGTTCACTTGAGCTTGAATGGTTTTGAGTTCGAGTCAAGTTCAAGATAGCAGAATTTGCCCGAACTTGATTCATTTGTAGCTCTAGCACCTGCAGATAAGCTAAGTGTTGAACAATTTGACTGAGTCGACATTGAAGAAGGAAGTTGATTATCATTTGTGAGTTATTTGTTTGTTAATTGTTTGCTTAATTAGGCTAACTCTAATATAAGTTAAAATGAATCTTATTGAACACATAGCTAGTCATTTACAAACTTCAATATTAAACTAATAATATCACAAATGTTATATAAGCTACAACAATATTAAAATTAATTTGATTTCAAACTCTATATAATTAAATTTTTAAATAAAAAATAATTTTATTTCACATTCTATACATATTTCAAAATAAAATCAACTTTATTTCAAATTTTTTACAAAAATCATATTAATGATTATTTTTTACTCAAATTAAAAATAATTCTACAAACAATAGGTGAGATAGATGATGATGATCGTAGGAGAGTAAGCAGGGAGTTAGAGAAGGCAGTGACTTGTCTAAAAGAGGATGTGTTATGATGGTAATGCTAAGAATGCTTTATTTGACGACATAATTTTTTTTTTATATAATTTGAAGGAGATAAAGGCAGCTATATATAGCAACTTTGGAAATATATACTTATCATAACTTTAATTTATGATTATTTAAGGGATTTGATATTAGAGAACAATGTAGGCAATTAAACATGTTTAAGTGAATGACTACATGTGATTGACTTGAGGATATTCTATATCATTCGTCCACTCATATGAAGTTATGCAAACGATTTTGATTCAAGGATCACTTTCGTGATAACAACTAGACATGAGTGTTAGGTAATAGGAAAAAAAAAAAGAGAAAAGCTTAATTTGATTATAGATGTATAACTAAGCTATGAATGCCTTAAATTCCTTGGTGAACATAGGATGATGGATCACATGGGATGGACATTTTGGCCAGCCTAATATCTCAAACATGGCATCATGTGATGGCTAAATGGTGAGATCCCATCACCAAAAGCAAATGAGAAAGAAATTCTTTTTTGTTATATTACATTAATGAAGTGGGGAAGGGTAGTGTGGATGCAATCACTTAAATAAATAAATATATATATATATGACATAAATAAGAACAATATTAAAGTTTGAACACCCAAATCTTATTGAATGTATAAAAAGTTTTAAATTAACACCACAAAAATAACAAAAAATTAACTTAAAGATGGCAATTGGTTATTTATTATATGATTTATTGAATTTAATCAATTTTCTAAGCAAACATATCATTACTCTAAATACATTTGCAAAATAAAATATAAATGAAATTTTCTTAAAGTTGATCATTAAACTTGTGAATAATTTAATCTCAAAAAGTAATATTAATTTTCTTTGTATATCTTTTGTGAAACTTAACAAAGATGTTATTTTTAGGTACTCAAAACTTTTTAATAAATAAATACAAAAGTCAAGTTTAATATTTTTTATTTTTCCTAAGGTAAATAGTGTATAAAAGTCCTATTTATGTTCTATTAGAAAGCATGAAATATGTAGTTCATTTTGCTTCAATTGATGATAACTATTTTATGGTTAATTGTCCTCATGAAATATAAATTACTCTTAAATAGTTTAATCTTCATATTGCACCAAGATTTGTTAGAAATCTTCTTTATTCATGAACCATGAAGTTTATTTCAAACATTTTTAATAGAAGTTAATTGAAGTTATATTTTTATTGCTAGGTACATGTATCACAATATTTTGGTGTTTATTAATAGGGTAAATTAAATAGATTTATGCTCGGTACATACTAACCATATATCGATTTAGAATATCTGATCGAGCCAAGGTACTATACCTGTTAAGTATGAACATAAACCTTTGATAGACAATTAAAACCCATATACCTTATGAAATTTTTAGCGCTAGGCATTATTAGGTACTCTAACCACTAATCGGAAAAGTCTGGTAGCATGATACCTTTTAGAATTCAAGAAGCTTATGCTAGTATTTGTTGACATATGATTTCCGTGAACACATCTCGATCATCTAAATGTCACTAGGTAGATAGAGCAAGCTCATTTCTATCTAGCATGAGAATTAGCGATGTCAGTCTCTGAGAGTTGGGCTTTGATGAGGTTGACTCTTAGCATGAGGTATATCAAATTGGGTCCGATGAGACATACCTATTTCTTATATATTCATCTCGCAAAATGTGATATCTACCCCACGTAATAATATCTATACTTCAGCACAGTTGTGGGATATCTTCTTATCTCAGATCTAACCTTAAGTGCCACACCAATGTCAATTATAAAGAAATAACAGTTTGTTAACTAATTATTTCATATTATTTGCATTGTTAGCTATCTTCCAAGTTACTATTCAACTATATTCGAGACATACTATAAGTTATCTAAGTTGATGTGTTATATTTTGTAATCGTCTTAATTACCACCTTAGTTGATAATGGTTATCCCAATAATGACCAATCGGTTGACCCCATCACCTAACAAAATGATAGGTTAAGGATTCGACATGTCAACATATCATTTGTTGATATTGAAGTTAATTATTGATAGTAATAGTATTATGGGCTTTCTATATCATCTGAGTACCTATAAATACCTCATCACATCCTTCATAAAAGAGGACTACTACTTCAAAGAAACTTAAGTAAATCAAATTTGAATTAAAATAAATTTTACTGGCTATGTAACTAGCAAAATGAAGTTCATAGGGATGTTCCACTAAGAAAAGGGATAGTAACAGAGCTAGCTCAGTTCCTTGTTTAGAGGACTCTTCTTTTTTTCTTTTATGAATTTTCTATTAGACTCTTCACTTCATCTTGCATCAAATAAATACAAATGGAGAGAAACAAAAAGCAAGAAGACCATAATAATTAGCCCCATACCAAAGAGATGAGTTGACTCCACCTCTAGGATAGATTTATTTTTCTTGGGTTGTATTGGAGAAATGAAAGAGAAGCAACATAGCTTCACCTTCTTCTTTGTCCATTACTTTCCCTAGTGAATAATGAAATTCTTCAATCATATAGTCTACAATATTGAGAACCCTATATAGATGTTTAATTTTTTTTTTTATCTTAGCTCTATGTCTTGGGATGCACATAAAAATTGTCTCACATTTAGTAATTAACAATAAGTTTAAGAGTTAATATAAAAGCATTATCTCTTACTCATCAGTCCAGGTCTAATTCTGCATTAAAAAATGTTCTTCGATACTTACTTAATGGACTCAACCTAATTCCTTAAAGTATTTTTTTATTTAAATTTTTTAAAGTATTACTCTACTAAAATGTGCTAACAAAGTCGAAGGTTTAGTCAATCCCTCGCAAGGCCATGCTCCTGTGAGTTTACTCTCCCTTACAATACAGTTGAGTAATAAATTGAGTATGGCTTTTGGTGAAATATTTGTACATATTGGACTAAAATATTTGTAGGAGAGCAGATCCAATGTCGATATTTTCTCATATATATGAAAGGAGATATATTAGAATGCGCGTAAGAATTATATTATATATATTTGATGATCAACAATAAGTTAATACAGAAACGTTGCTTCTTTTCTATTTTCCTGTGCTTTTGGATCCGATGTTGTCCATCATTTGTTTGTTATCCCCAACCCTCTCAAAGGGTCTGTTTGTTTGTAAGATTAAATTTAATAAAATTAAAATTAAACTTAATCAATAGAGATATTTTTTTATTGAAAAATATGAATAACATGAAATAAAATTAATTATTATATTGGGATATGTGAATGATGTGAAATAACGTTAGTTATTATGTTAGGATATGCGATGGATGTGATATAAATTAGTTATTATTTTAGTAATATGTATAGGATGTGAAATAAAGTTAATTTTTAATATTAAATTTTATGTGTGATGTGATATGTCAGATTAAAATTAAACCAGGTTAATTTTTAACTTGAAAACAAACGGAAAGTAAATCATATAAATCGTTACTTTTACTCGTCTCCTTTTAGTTTATTTTTCTACGATTTGAGGTCCAAATTAATTAAAGTTGAGGCACATTTGGCATCAAGACTCCATGGACTTTAGTGATAAAAAAAGTTAGGTAAATGACTATTTTTTAGAATGCAAAAGATATGTATAGTGAACAGTTTGTCTTCCTTATGCATGTGAGGCTGTTGGCCTTGATAATTAATAACCTATTAAAAGGAAAGGGACATTTACCTAGATGTTTAAGGCAAATAATTATCTTTACACAAGAAAATAAAAATAAATAAATAAATAATGAATATATATATTTATATATATGAAGTAGGTGATTGGTTTAATTACAAAGAATTCATTTTATATATAGGACTTGAGCTAGTTAGGTTATAATAATCCACAATATTTTTTATTTTGAACCCTTCATATTGAGAATCTCTCTTTACTAGGGTTTCATAATTGAGCTTAAATCGAGCTGATCTAACTCACGAAAAGACTCAAAATTTTAAAATCTATATATAAACTATTTAAGTTATTTTTTTTTAACGAGATATATACAGGACAATGATTTTAGCTTATTTATTAAACATAACAGGAACGAGTTGAGTTAATCGAGTTTATCATATATGCAATTTCGATCTCTCCCTCTCTTCAATATTTTTAAGTGCTTGGCAAATAAAATGGAATCATTTTTCACCCACCAAGTTATGGATGGTGTAGGTAACATAAAAAAGATGCCATTTTTAACCATAAAAAGATGCCATTTTTAATGTTTATATAAATAGATGGTGACTTCATATTTGACTCCATTTTTTATAAATTAAACCAGAAAGTTTACATTTTTATAGATTAATTTAAATTCAACTTGTTGAATATTGGTCAAAGTTAACATCTTTATGGATAATAATTAAATAAAACAGATAAATATATATATATATATAGTGAAAATATCCTATGTCATGTACATGTGTAGATAATTTCCAAATCATTCATATTATTTTTTTCTAAATTTATATAATATATAGATTTTTTATTTACATATTAAAAATTAAATTCTCAATATTCACATCATACACAATTGTACTTGAGGCAGAAAGAGTAATAGGACCAATGGACAATTGAACTTCTAATTCGAAGAAGGCATATTTTTGATCATATAAGATCTTTCTATGAATAAGAGAGAAACCATGTGTACATTGGGCTTCTTCCTAGAAAAAAACTCGTGAAACTTGAGAGTTTTCTCACTTATCCACTTCTTCAACGACTCCACTTTTCTTTTCTAGCAACACTTTGATGTTGTGAGGGGAAGTAGCCAAAATACTTCTGCTACTAGAAGGGAGAGACTCGAAAGCCCGTTGATCCTAAGAAAAAGACAACATTTTCATTTCTGGTGAATGAGAAAGTAGAGTTAGGAGGCCCTCCATATAAATCAATCGCTATGTATTTTTTATTATCTATATCCGCCCAACCTATTGGTCCACTTGCAAACCTAAGAGAGGGGTGAATTAGATGTAATTAAAATTTTAAATTCTAATTATTATTAATTAAAAATTTTAAATACTTTTAGAGATACCTACTATTATGAGGCTTTTATTATTTTATTAAGTGAAAATATTTTAGTAAAGTCTTTGAAGTAGAAGCAATTCAGCAATTTAAAAAATAGTACCAGGAAAAAAATAAGCAAGAATAATATGTATATATATGTAAAAATAATATATATATATATATATATATATATATACTTATACTTAATAAAAATATAAATATATATATAAAAATTTAATTTACTAATGTATAAAATATGAAGTGTGTAAATACAAGTATTTTTTTAAATAATTAAATATATTATATGTGTATATATATATATTAGCATAGATGTAGATGGTATATATACGTGCACAAAAAGAAAAATATTAACAAAAAATTACTAAAAAATTATAGAAAAGTAAAGTTACTGTATAAAAAAATACAATAAGTAAATATTAGTAAAGAAAAAAATATACAGAATGTAAAAGTTAGTATTGCAGTAAGTAAATATTAGTAATATAGAAAAATAAATATTAGTAAGTGAAGTGTAGTAAGTAAAATTGTAAAAATATAAATTTAGTAATTAACTTAGCTATAATAGGATGGATAAATCAGTAAATTTCTAATCATTAGGCATTTTCTGTCAGATGAATTTGATTCATCCGATGTATTAATCTGCTTTATTTTGCTGATATAGTTAAGTTAAAATTAAATTTTATATCATATGTATAACTTAATTGTAGTTGAATAGACAAATAAAAGTATTTCTCATTATGTATTTTCTGTTAGGTAAATCAAATTTATCTAATATACTATTGATTTTATTTCACTGCTATTAAATCCTTGATTAAGTTAATTAAGTTTGGAGAGTGAGTAGGCCTAAACTTTTATTAACTACCAGTTTTAGTTATCTTACAGAATTTCAATAATTTAAATTATAAAGTATTTTGAATCAGCTTAATTGATTATGTTTAAAATCTGATCAATGAAATTTTACTTTAAGACTTTGAAAATAAAATAACTATTAAGTACACTACCTTCTAAATTGTGTAAAGGAAAAAATGATACAAAAAATGAAAAATGACGTAAGAAGTATAGTGATTCGGCTATTCTCTTGCCTAGCCCACTCTTCTTTCTTCCTCCAGATTTTTACTATTTTAAACTTGTTATAATCAAGCTCAAGCTCTAGTACAATAAGAAAACTCATGACTTTTCAGTTCGAATGCACAAATCAATCTCTCAATCCTTTTCATTGAGGGGAAGGAGCAACCTCACATTTTCTTTTACTTAGGGACAAGAAAAAAACTCCTCTCCATGCAGGAAGACTCAATAACAATATAGGAATAAGAAATTGAATGACTCTTATGGGTCTTACAAAAAATAAATTGACTCAATTTAAAATTTTATACAAATTTTATATGCAAGAAAGCCAACATAATTTTCTAGAGAAAATTTGGTATTATCTCTTTCCATATTTTATGAAATGCAAAGATCAAGGGAACAGAAAGAGAGATAAAACTCGATGAAATATTTCAATACGATGTAAAATCGGACAAATAGAAATTAAAAAAAAAATTCAAAAAGAATACAAAGTAAAATTACTTGAAAATTTTTCTATATGTATTGTTTTATCTAGGAAATGTGTTATAAAAAGTTTAAAATTGTTTGAATTTTGTATAATTTATAAAAATTTAAAAATAGAGAAATAAATATAAAATTTCAGAGAAAAATTCGTTTACCAGAAAATTTTAAGAAAATTTTTAGATAAAATAGAAGTCTTAAAAAGGTGTAGTAAAAAATTTAAATTATTTGGAGCTCAAATAAGTAGTACAAAAATTCATAAATCTTTAGGAAAATTTGATTCGTAGAGAAAATAAAAAATACCTAAATAAAAATATCTCCGAAGATCCAAGAACTCTCCTAGAATCGATTTCCAACATTGTGTAGAGAAATTTTGAGCTTGGAAAGAAAATTTTTCTGTTAAGGAATGAGAGAACTTTGAGTTTTTGTTGGCAAGCGAAAGATATTAATCCAAAATTTTTCTTATTTATAGATAAAGTGAGGGAGTAAATTAGTAATTTAGATATTATAATTTTTTATAAATTAATTGGATCAGCTATTTAACATATTTTGTAGCTAATTTTAATGAGTAAACTGAGAAAGTAAGAATTAAATAAGGTCAGTAGAATTCAAAATATTAAGTAATACAAAATATCAAACTTTAAATGAGTTGAAAGCATCCGAAATCGATTAGAAATAAATTTTATAAAATTCAATTAATTTATTTTTATAAATAATTATTTAATTGTATATATTATTGTACTTTTATTTTTATTTATAAATTTATTTTTAGTAGTATATATATTAGAAATAGATTTTATTATTTCAAGTTAAACCAACACATTAAAGAGTAAAATTATTAGTTAAATTAAATTCAATTAAAAATTTCAAATCTTCAAATATTAAAGAAACATGTCTTCAAAAAATTTACTCGAGTAATTTGAAATTTTTTAAAAATCTCAATTCATCTGAAAAATAAATAAAAAAATAAAAAATTAGAAAAATCATGAAATAAATTTAATTGTATTTATTTTAGTTTTTTCCAGATAAATGAGTTATAAATTTCTTGCACTTACATGATAGTCTAAAATTTTAAAGCAAATACGTATTTGAAGATGACTTTTTGACTTGATACTCCTTTTCTTAACGGTCTTTATCAACTTCATTTCTCTTTATTTTTAGTTTAATTTCATCGATTTTGGGTCAAGATCATCTCGATGATTAACCTTTTTTTATCGTGAAAAGCTTAAGTACAATATATACTTATAAATAAAAAGTTAATCACGTATATTATTATTAACGTATTTATTATCATCAAAATAAATAAAAGTATGTTTTACTTGAACTTAATTGGCTTTATGATGCACGATTATTACTTATCTAAACACGTACTCGTCCTAAAAGTACATATTGATGAGGTTTTTTATTTTGATAAGATAATTTTTACTATTACATTTCATTAAAAAAAATTTAACTACTATAAATGTAAATGTATATATATATTTTTTAAAGTATGTTGTGCACTCACATTTGGCTTCAATTGGAATCCATTTCATGAGGTCAAGGTTGGCTTGAACTTGAAGTTGATGCTTTTGGCATTTGGTTGATTAGTCCCAACAAATTTGAAATTAATTTATTGTGAGTCAATTATTAAGTCAATTCAATTTAACTTCACTAAATATCAATTATGGGTAAATTACACTCAGGTCCTTGAGTTTAAGGCTTAATAACGCACAGGTTCATATTTTTTAAATTATAATATCGGGTACTTAAATTTTCAATAAAATATTAAATGGGTCTTTTTTTATTTTTTATTATTAAAATATTTAAAATTATCATTATACCCTCCACCCTCTCTCCTATCAGTTCTCATGCACGCAAGAGAGGGGATATAATGGTAATTTTAAAAAATTTAATAAATAAAAATAAAAAAAATTATTTGATAATTTATTAAAAACTCAGGACCCCGATGTTATAATTTTAAAAACATGAACGTATGCGTTATTAAGCCTTAACCTCAGAGAACTGGGCGTAATTTACCCTAGATATAAATATAATATAAATTTTAAATGTACTACTCTTCTAGCTCATTAGAAAGAAGATACGTTTGAGTACTAAAATGTCAGGGAAGTAATTTTTAGATTCGATTGATGAAATATTTGACAGGTCATTAAGGGGCTGCTACATCAACATTGCACACCACTCAGTGTTGGCTTGACATCTGCACATTGGTCAGATGAACTATTCAGTTGACCGAATCCAATAATTATTCGTGTTAATTATTCGTGTTAGAAGTATGAAAAGTTTTAAATTTCAACCACATTAATATAATCTCATATATTTAGTTCATGAGAGAAGGGGGTGGAGAGATTATAAAATAAAAAAATAATTAAAAAATAAAAGAAAAACGGGGTGGTCCACTGGTCCACAGATTAAACCAGACCCACCCAATATTTCGACCCCAATTCAAGACCAGGGTGGGGTGGGCCCGCTCCTGGTCCATCTCTGATAGGTCCACGGCGGTCCCCTTTTACTATCCAGTATTAAACGTCAACCGCATGATGCAAATCGGACGGTGATCGCCAAGCAAGGAAAAATTATTGGGTGCGGACGGCGCACCATTTGGACGCCCAATCAGAGGGTGTCACGTGTGCCCGGATCCAGCTGTACGGCACACGTGGCACTCTCTGATTGGGTTCCGAACGGTGCGCCGTCCGAACTCAATAACTTCTCCCAAGCAAGACTGTACGCTTGTTTGGATTCAATCAAATTTAATTCGATTTAAAATTTTATTCAACTTTTAAACGATGTCGTATCTTCATAAAATTTAAATTCTCTGAATTTCACATTTTGTTATCGTCCAATCCATTCATTAATTCATTTTAGTTAAATTTGCCTAAATTTTTCAAAGGGTAAATTGCACGGGGCCCCTGAGATTAGAATGGCACTGCAAATAAGTCCCACGTTTTGAAAAGTCTAGATTTGGGTCCCTTGAGTTTGTATTTGCGCTGCCGTTTAGTCTCAAGTCTGAAATTTATTAGCGTTTTACTATTTTACTTTCAGATTTTTTACTCATTCTCCGCATTATTCTAAAGAATTTTGAGAGAGTTATAAGGGCATTTTGGTCCATATAAATATGATTAACAGTCAAATTTAACCGTTACTGTCTAATTGGACCATCCAAAAAAAGTGATATTTAAACTAAGGGACCAAATGACAGCGCAAACACAAACTCGGAGACCCAAATCTAGGTTTTTCAAAACGTGCGACTTATTTACAGCGTCATTCTAACCTTAAGGCCCCTTTGCAATTTACCCTTTTTCAAATTACCTCTATTAAATTTATGCATATGCAACAGATTAATATGAGACATTTGAGTAGTTTTGTAGGGTTATATAACCCTTTCTCATCAAGTTTTCCACCAAATTTATCAAATCGTGCAATATACTATGGGACGTATAAAAAAGTCGATAAAAAACCTTGGAATGCCTCAAGGTCTACGAGTAGCAATTGATCAAATTTCATAGATCAATGTGTAAGAACTCAATATCTCAGGAACTTACATGCAATATACTCAAAAACTATATAATGTTCCACAATAAATAGCATTGTTCCTACTTTCGCGCTTATTTTCTAAATTTGACGGTCAAACAAACCTCGAAAGAACGGTGTTTCCTCGTGAAACAAAGTGCTGCAAATGATCAGACTTATTATAGGATTATACATGCATATAGATTTATCAATAATACGATTGATTTTATAGATATTTTTTCTTATATATTTAATATAAGATAGAACGACAGTATACCTTTTTCCTTTGATTTTTGCATGAGAATGAGAATCATAACTATGATCAAGGCTGAATATATTTTTATTCAATTTGTTAACATAGTTTTCGAATTATTCGTATAAAGTTCATGAAAAGATTTTTAATTTAGAGTTCGATATATAGTTCAATTACAAGCTCAATTTGTGTATTGTTTAGAGCTGAGGTGGATGCTCTTTTAGAATTTATTTTATTACTTATTTAAAATTTGGGATAATTACCTACATGCCATACTATTTTACTTTATTTATGCATTACGGATTCATTCTTAGTTAATTACGCTATGTACATTCAAAACATTATAAAATCTTACATACACACACTTAAGTTAAAATTTAGTCAAAATTTATTTGAAAAAAAATATTTTATTAGTAAATCATTAAAATTATATTTTTACCCTTAATAGTACATATTTTTTTTCTTCCTCGATGTCACACTAAAGCGCTGATCTGTCCTAAAATCAATTCACGTCGCGGATGTTTCATTCCCTTACCACAACCTAAACATCAAAGTTTTAAGATTTTCACTCAAAATATATTTAAATATCTTTAAAATAATATGATGAAGAATTCAGATTTTTTGTAACCTAACTATAGTTATGTTATTGAAAAATTATAATTGTTCATTATAATAAAAACAAGTGAAAGTGTGTGTATGTAAGATTTTATAATGTTTTGAGCGTGCATAGCGTAATTAACTAAGAATGGATGGGTAACGCATAATAAAGCGAAATGGTGTGGCATGTAGTTAATTATCCCTAAAATTTAATTTGAAAGCTTGTTTGTTTGTAAGGTTAAATTTAATAAGATTAAAATTAAACTTAGATGGAGATATTTTTTTATTGAAAATTGTGAATGATATGAAATAAAGTTAGTTATTATGTTGGGATATGTGATGGATGTGATATAAAGTTAGTTATTATGTTGGGATATGTAATGGATGTGATATAAGTTAGTTATTATTTTAGTAATGTGTGTAGGATGTGAAATAAAATTTATTTTTAATATTAAATTTTATGTGTAATATGATATGCCTGTCAAAATTAAACCAGGTTAATTTTCAACGGCCAAACAAACAGTAGAGTTTAGATGTAAATTTAATATTTGTTATGTTAATATTTTTTTTAAGGCTTATTAATGTAATTATTAATGAATTGTCTATAATTATTGGCCTTACTCGATTTGAAGCTCAAAAAAGGGTCGATAGGCCACTCATGAATGAGCCAAGTTCGTGCTCGACTCGAGCTCGTTAATTAGTAAGTGAATTGAGTCCGAACACAGCGGTCAGCTTGTTTATAAATGACTTAAACTTGAAACTGAAATTTTTTAAATTTATGAATTAATATGTAATTAAAAGTTAATTTTAAAAAACTCATAAATTATAATATAATTAGAGATTAATTATAAGAGCTTAGAAGTAATTAATACTTAAATAAATTAAGTGCCTAATTCAAATTAAATGAATTGATTATTTATATATTAAAAACTATAAATTTTTTTTAAAATTAATTTATTAATTAATTATAAGAGATTTTGACACTCATCAAATTAAGTGGATCTTGGCTGGTTTTTTATATATATTTTTTATAATATATAATAAAATTTTAACTTGAATTATTATTATTCAAAGTCATTAATCATATATAAAAGTTAAAAAAGTCTCTATTATTGAAAGAGCATTATCTGAATGAATATCTCTGCATTTTTCATAATTTATATTATTTGACTACAATGATTTAAAATTATTGATTTTCAAATTTTTAAAGGGGTATTTTTTTTTGTATTTATGTAGTTCCAAAAGAAAAAAAATTAAAAAGTTGTATGGCGTTTTATGATCTATCAGCTACACATGATCCATGCATGCAATATTGTCTTGCTGTGATTTCAAATGAAAAAAGAAAAAAAAAATTTGAATAAAATAAAAAAATATTAGAAATGATGATTTTTAGCAATCAATTAAATTTAAGAGTTAAAAAAATGGTAAATTTCCATCTATTTTCAATGTTTTTAAAGTTAAAAACTATTATAATATCCTTTATATTATCTTAAACTATATTAGTTATATATAGTAAAATTGAAAATAATACACCAATGAAAGATTTTTATTGAATTTGTAATTTAATCTGACGTATGAATAAAAACTAACATATTAAACTTAATTATATATCGAGTGTATTATTATCAATTATAAGTTAATAGCTTACATCTTTTTTATCAGGGGAATAATATATATATATATATATATATATATATATATAGCATTTGATCATAATTGAATTATCAGATATTAAAAAATTAGGGAGATAAATAAAATACGAAATACACAAATTAGTGTGCCCAAACTTATTAAAAATGTACATTTGGTATTTTCTACACAATTTATTTTATTTGATTTTTAACCACAAGATCATAACTAAAAAAACTGATTTGCCTATCAAAAATAAAAAAACAATTTTGTTTAAGTAAATTTTTTATTATTTTATGTATACAATTTAACTAAATATCTATAACATAAAATATCTAAAATAAAAAATAGAGGTATTTATATACATGTCATTCAAAATTTAAAATATTATATTATTTTCATACATATCATTACATGTAAGTAATATTTAAACTTTTTTTATATTTTTTTGATAATTGTAAAAACATGCATTAATTATATTAATTTAATAGTAAATTTAAAGTAAGAATATTTATTTTATCAAAAATATAATGACAACTATATTTTACTTTAACCTCTTTATAATTTAATTTTTACTTAATTCAAATATATATATATATATATTCAATTAAAGGGGTTGTCTGATATAAACGGAATTAGACTTTTTCTCAGATAAGTCATAGTTTTAATTAATTAAATAAATAAATAATTAATTAATTAATTTTCAATTCAAACAAAAACGTTGTAGTGAGCTGACTAATTGAATGGTTATTTTTTTAATAATTTTTAATTATATAATAATAATAATAATTAATTTAATAACGAACTGGATCAAAGAGATTAAGCGGTGGCCAATGGCCACAATGACTCTTTAGCCCATCGAGCCGTGGCCGCCTGTCGCTCGTGCAGCCGAACGTGTGGCGGGTTGCGCGTGCCACGTGGACAAGAGATTCCTCCAATCAGTGGAACTTGTCTGTTAGGTGCTCAGTAATTTACAATTTGCACTTTCAAAATAAATTTAATTTATAGCAAGTTTAAATGATTAATTAAGATTTAACTTAAAATCCATATAAAAAAAATCTTGATTTAAATTACATTAAAAAATAAGACCATTTTATATGAAAAATATCTTAAATACAGAAAATTATGTAATTCACTGTTAAAAATAAAATACTTTATATGTTTGAAATTACTTTAATACTAAAAATTAAACGTTAATTTCAAAACTTTAAATTTAAACATTATACTGTAAATAATATTATTTTGTAAATTAATTATATATAAAATTTATTTTAAACTTAATCAGTATAAATATCTATATTCTAAACTTATGAATTATATATAATACAATAAGATTTATTAAAATATATCAAAAATTTAATTTATAATTTTTTTAAAGATATCACATAAAATATATCATTTTATAAGATTTATGTGATTTATATAATGTTTCATCATTGACAGTAAAATACGTACTTTTTTATAATTAAATATACTACATATAAATTTTAGAGTAAATTGCGCAGGGGCCCCTCAGTTAGAATGATATTGAAAATAGGTTCCACATTTTGAAAAGCCTAGATTTGGGTCTCTGACTTTGTATTTGTGCTGTCATTTAGTCCCTTACTTTAAATATCACTTTTTTGGATGGTCCAATTAGACAGTAACGGCTAAATTTGACTGTTAGTCATATTTATATGAACTAAAATGTCTTTATAACTCTCTCAAAATATTTTAAAATAATATGGAGAATGAGTAAAAAATCTGAGGGCAAAATAGTTAAAAATCAACAAATTTCAGACGTAGGACTAAACAACAGTGCAAACACAAACTCGGGAACTAAAATCTACACATATAAAATTCTAAATATATTTCTCTCGCATGTGTCGAATTTACTATGATCCACCTCATCGAATTAATTGAACATCTGATCATAAATGATTTTTTTAAATAGTAAATTTGAACATAATGGAATACATGCTACAAGAAAACTTAGATTTAGTGATAAAATTTTCGCTGATAATTAAATTTTTTTGTTACTATTATTACTTATTTATTAGTGGCAACAAAAGGAAATGATATTAGGCATGAACTCACATTTATTTCAAATTTTAAAGAAAATTTTCTATATTTAAAAAAAAAAACCTCACAAATTTTAGATATTAATAATAAATTGATTTTGAGGTTAAGAAAAGCAATAAATAAATAAATTATCATAACCGCTAGTGCTACCTGTCCTCTCTCTACTTTCTCTCTCTAATCTCTCTCTCTCTATCTCTTCTACGGTGGGGCTCACATTACAGCTGTTACAGAACCACCTGTCTGTTTCTCACTCTTTCAGTTTCAACTTTCTCTCTCCTTTTTCCCATCACGCAAGGGATGCAATCATGACCGTTGGTCCTCAAACGGACGGCTGTGGATTAGAGCGGAGGTATTACGGGGCTCACTTTCTCTCTCTACTTACGGTAGTTAAAAGTTAAAAACTACATTATTAGGCGGCAGGGGGGTCGAAAGAATTGAGCTTTCTCTCTCCTCTTTCGTGATCGTCGTCATTATCGTCATAAGTGATTGTTGTCTCCGGTAGGCCTGCAAACGATTCGAATCAGATTTAAAATTCATCTTGTAAATCTACCGAAGATGCATCTGAGTTTGAAGGAGCGCGGCTCGGACCTCGTTATTAATGATATCGAATGTTGGGTCGTAATCGAGCCGAAGTTAAATGTTTAATTAGGGGATGAAAATTGAATTAATGGGAAATAATTATATCGGGTTGAATTTTAAGTCTATTCGGGTGTGAAACGGGTTAATATTAAAAACATAATTTTGACCCGTTTATAGGCCTACCAGCTCTCTCTCTCTCTCTCTCTCTCTCTAGCCTCGGCTTCTCTTTAATAATTCTTCCTCTTCAGAGGCGTAAACCGTACTCTCTCTCTCTCTCTGTTCCGAGATTAGGCGTAGTATTTGTTGATGAATTGTGCACAGTAGAAGGAGGAAGAGCAGTTTCTCTCTCCACATGCAGCAGCAAGGAGGACCCCAGTACGGGATGCCTCCGCCGGAAATAGCCTCCCATTTCTCCACAGGCGGAGGCGGGGGGAGGAAGCAGCAGATGATGGGAATTCCGGGAGCCGGAGACCGTGGCGGGCAGCCGGTGGTTGAGGTAGCGTCACCCATCAGCAGCCGGCCGCCGCCGCAGCAGCAGTTGGTTGCAGCTCGACAGCAGGCTGCGGTTTTTGATGAATTCGGTGGTGGCGCCGGCGGCGGGGACGTGGGTGGGAGCTTCGGAGAGGAGGAGGCTCTGGGAGGAGCAGGGGAGGAGGCGGAACGAGGGTCCGTGAGTCGGTGGCCGAGGCAGGAGACGCTGGCGCTCCTGAAGATCCGGTCGGAGATGGACGCCGCCTTCCGCGACGCCACCCTCAAGGGTCCTCTTTGGGAAGAGGTCTCGAGGTAGCCGCCATTGATTTCTTCGTCCTTTCTCTCTGATCTCTGTGTTCTGGAAGGAAAAAATCTAGGTTAGGGTTCGTACCACGGATGCTGACGTTTCTGTTCAGAAACGTCCATAACATGGAAAAGAAGAAGTAGCTGCAGAGGAAGAAGAAGAAGAAGCATCGTCTTCTTTCTCAAAGACGCTTCTTTTGCCGCTTCCCATCTTCTTTCAGATCTCTCTTTCCCTGCAAACAACAAAATTTCAAAAATTTGCAGATCAATTCACTCTCTCTGCTCTCGATCTAAGATCTCTTAATTAGTTTTGTGCCGAGAGGATTGAGAACTTTGTTTAATTTTCCATGATTTCTCAACCATATTCTTCATCTCTGATCACTAGGATTTAATTTCCTGCACACCTTTCACTCTCTCTCTCTCTAGAGATGAGTGATAAGATGCCGTTTCTACGGCTGTGATTTATTGTCCAATCATCAAAATCCAATATTTCTTCTTTATATAAATTTACGTCTCATCTAAGCGGATCGACTACATCTTCTCCAATTTCACATTCGTCTTCGGCTCTTCTAACGAATTGTTAATGGCGGCAGGAAGCTGGCGGAGATGGGCTACACGAGAAGCTCCAAGAAGTGCAAGGAGAAGTTCGAAAACGTCCAGAAATATTATAAGCGGACCAAGGACGGCCGCGCCCGCCGCCACGACGGTAGGAGCTACCGCTTCTTCTCCCAGCTCGAAGCCCTGCACAAACCCACCGTCGCCGTCACTGCACCTGCTACGGGAGTCATTACCACGCCTTCTCAGCAAGCGCCAATTCCCGCTCCTGCAATGGCTCCGACGGTGATCAGCTTCTCTTCGGACACCTTCTCGTCCTCGCCGTCCGACTCAGACGGCGAAGAAACAGAAGACGGTAGAGGTGGCCGCAGCCGGAAGAGGAAGCGAGGAGGGTGGCGCCAGGGTGGCGGCGTACGGAAGACCATGGCTTTCATTGAGGGATTGATGAAACAGGTGGTGGAGCGGCAGGAGGCGATGCAGCAGCGGTTTTTGGAGGCGATGGAGAAGAGAGAGAACGATCGAATGATCAGGGAAGAAGCTTGGAAGCGGCAGGAAATGGCGAGGATCAATCGGGAGTACGAGCTCATGGCCCAGGAGCGAGCCAACGCCGCCAACCGCGACGCCGCAGTCATCTCCTTCCTGCAGAAGTTCGTCGGCGCCGCCCCTCCTACGCCGACCCCACCACCAGCTGCGGCGGAGCAAGCGGTAAAACAGGGGACTCCTCTTCCCCTGCTTCCTGCATTAACATTTTTAGAACCAGCTTCGTTGGAGATGCCGGATTTTCAGGCTTCGGCGAAGGAGGGCCGGCAGAGGAAAGTTATTCCCCTGCATCCGTTAACTTCATCGGAACCCAGTTCGTCGGAGGTCCCGGAGGCGTTGGAGGCGGAGTTTTTGCCGGCGGCCACTCCATCGCGGTGGCCGAAGACCGAAGTTCACGCCTTGATCAAGCTTCGAAGCGGGATGGAGGCGAAGTACATGGAGATGGGGCCAAAGGGACCGCTTTGGGAGGAGATCTCCATGGAGATGAAGAAGCTCGGCTACGACCGGAGCTCCAAAAGGTGCAAGGAGAAGTGGGAGAATATCAACAAGTACTTCAAGAAGGTGAAGGAGAGCAACAAGAAGCGGCCGGAGGACGGTAAGACCTGCCCCTACTTCCACCAGCTCGACGTCCTTTACCGGAAGAAGCAGACTCCGCCACCGCAGCCAACGGCGGTTCCGCCGCTTGCTGAGCAATCGAGTAATAACGGCGTCCGCATTGCAAATAGCGGCGATCATGGACCGAGTAGCAATGGGGGTCTCCCGGAAGGCTTCTTCCTAGAATCTTCGAACAGCAGTGCCGGCGGCGGATCGAAGAAAAAGGTACAAAATTTAGATTTGCTGAACCGAAAGATTAAATCTTTAAGATATAAAGCAATCAAAAGTATTCCTTTTGGATGAAGGGAGAGGAAATGAGCAGCAAGGACGACATTGACAAGCTCCGGGAAGGCGGTGACAGCGACATTAACATCAATCATGAGGAAGATGACGATTACGAGGAAGACGATGAGGATGAGGAAGAAGAAGGGAAGCTGCGGTACGAGATCCAATTCCAGAGGCAGACAGTAGGGACTGGAGCCGCCGCAGCAGCCGCCGGCAGCGAAAAAGCAGCGGCGGCGTCGTCGGGGGCTTTCCTTGCCATGGTTCAGTGAGACTCACCGGCCGCAGATCATCACATTTCTTCCTGAAAGCTACGTATCAATCATCTTCATCGTCTTCCTCCTAGAAGAACCGGAAATTCTTTCTCTCTCTAAAAATCAAGACCTTCACTCTGTTTTATTTCATTTGTTGTGGGAATAAGAAATCCTTTCCGGCCAGGAGGGGAATTAGAGATCAATTTGTGGGAATAATAAAATCTAAATTATATATGTTGCAGAAATAAACTCATGAGGAATTAAGAAAAATAAATAAATTTTTATTTACATTTTATGTTGCAGCTGAAATTAATTGATGTTCTTCATCATTTCTCAGATTCTCTCTCTTCTTCTCTCTCTTTGCCTAAATGATGAGATCATGAGATTAGCAGGTTGGCAGTGAAACAGGAGAAGAAAAAGTAAAGGGGATAAGGTCCCAAGGATGGGTGGTGGTAGGGCTGTCAATTATACAAATTCATATAAAAATAAATAAATTTTCCTCAAATTTATTTACACACCACCAACATATATAATCATATTTCATAAATACATGAAAACATAATTAAAAATAATTACATATATGAATTTTTAGTATTTTATTTATTAGGGCAAATTGCATCACGTTTGAAAGGCATGGTAAATTAATTTCAACTTCTAAAACTTTGATTTAAATTTCTAAGCTTATAAGAGCGCTTTCATTTATTCTCAATTAAATTATAATTATTAATTTCTTTTGTTATCATATTTTATTATTTTTTATTGTTAATTTTTTATTTTTTTTATAGTACAATTTTAAAAAATTATTATCTCTTTCTACTTTTAAATTTTTAGAATATGAAAAACAAGAAATAAAAATATTTAAATTTCAAATTTTTAATAAATTTTTAAAAAAGTGTAACAACATAAAAATATAATAGTTGTTTAAAATTATTAACGTGGGATGTGGGGGATCCCGAGGAACACCGAGAGAGAGAGGAGACCTGGGAGACGGCGGGGCGCAGAGGGGGTAAGCCTATCATGTAAGCTTAAAGAAAGAGAAAAGCACACCCAGAACAGCACGCACAGGTTTAAGGTGGTTCAGGTAGGAGGTCCTCTACGTCCACCGGGACGAGCTCAGAATGTTTCACTGTAACTCAAAGAAGAGGCCGTTTGGGCTAAGTACAAATATGATCAGAGCTCAGAGAGAAAAGGGGGCTCCCCTGCGCAGAGGGGAGGAAATGAAGAAGAAGAAGGAGATCTGTGCGGCCTCTCCTTTCTTTCTGTTGTCCTTCTGTTTTTCTTTGATCGATCATCCTCGAAAGCTTGTTTCAATGGTATTTGTAGGCGGGTGGAAGGAGAGCTCTGCCCGGGTTTTTCGGAGAAAATGAGGGAGACAAGCTCTGAATGGGCACCGCTTGTCAGCCGCCGGACTGACCAAAACCAGTAAAAGGGTAGGCGTGATCTTTTAAATATTGATACTGCCTCTGGGGGTCTGTGACAGCTGGAACATGCGGACCCTTGATTTGTATGTCTGGGAAAAGTCTTTTGGCGTGGTCGGGCCATGCTGATTGTGACAGGCACCACTTTGTAACATCGTCATCGATTTTAGCAGGGATGGTCCTGACTCGTCGGGAGCGAGGCTTAGTTGAACCCTCATGTTTGAGGTTTGACCTGTGAGAACACAAAGAGATGGATTAGTAAAGGCGAAATGCCAGCCAGGCGCCATGTGTATGGCTGTGATGCAGCGCTAGAACCACATGTCAACATTAGCCCCCGCATGCTGGGGTGCGAATATTTATGTGGGTCCTGGCATGCGAACCATGACACTGGTGAACGCGCTGCCTGAGATCTGCATGGATAGTTAGGGTGATGCCCTCTTGCTGGTACTCTTGCCTCCATGATTCTTTCAAGGAAAGAGGAAAGAGCGAAGTTAGAGATGACAGTAGAATAAGTGAGCTTATCCTGAGGATGGACGAATAGGCCCAGAGTCATCTCTGTCAATGGCAAACTCTTTTTCGTATATCTGCACAGAAAAGAAGAAATGATAATAGTAGTGGAGATCCTGCCTATGAGGAGTTATTTGACCCAATGCCAAAAGGACTTGATCGTCTGAAACATTATGATCAATGTTTGTACTTAAGGCAAGAGCTGACCTTCGTTAGAGTGGCAGATCCTAGTGAGAAGCGAAGGCACTCTGCTTAGGGGGGACTTGTATCATGAGTAGATAGCAGGGACTGCCCTAAGGTTACGAGCAGGCCTTCGAACCTTCCGCTAGCTGGATGGGCTTATGAAAGGGTTCCAGATGTATGTAGGAGACCCCGCCTGCCAGGCGTAACTAGGCTCGGTAACGTCCGTATATAAAAGGTGAGTATAATGAATCATCGCGTACGAGGTGAGGAAACCTCGGGTACGATGGTTGAGAGGTTAGGATCAAACCTGTCACATGATGTCTGAGTAATAGATAATAAGTCAGTCATACTTTCGGACAATATAAATACCTCAGCATTTATCAATCATGGAATTAACAGCATAAGAATTTTAGAATCTGATAGCGCTAGATGCATAAACATCGTGGACGACATATGGATCTACTTTGAAATCATGCAGTTTGATAAACATCGAGATTGATGTTTGGCAAGGACCATCGTGTACGATGGTTGGTTTTAACCAGATTCTGATGTTTCGTCTCTCCGATGTTTCCTTCTTCTCACTTTGAGTTTGGTAACATCGGGGGAACCGTTTCCATCAGCGTCTTCAAAAAGCATGAACTGGCTGGCCCTTGCGACCAACTTAGAGTAACTCCTGGGTTTCATCAGCTGCAGAGATTTGGAGAGATCTCTGCTAATCAGTCTTATGCGGTAATCATGGATGGCAACAGCGGAAGAGATGTCTTCGGCTTCTGCCGCAGCGGCGAAGAAGTGGTTGGTGTAGCTTCGCAGACTTTCTTTCTCACCCTGCTTGATGTTAGCGAGAACCATATCAGATACGACCATGCGCATACGGCCGATGAAGGGAGTAATCAATTCCTATTTCAGATGCTCATAGGAATGGATGTGGCCTCTGGGCAGTTTAACAAACCAGCTGAAGGCTGTCTCTTTTACAGTGTTGGCTAGGAGATGACACTTGGTAGCCTCATCAGGTTGGGAGTAGCGAGCAGCAGTTTCGAACCCCTGGATGTGTTCCCGAGGGTCAGTAGTACCTCTATAGGATTCAAGGCGTGGCGGCCTGAAGCCCTCTAGGATTGGCGCCTGCCGGATGTTGTCAAAAAAAGGGGTGTTGCCATCAAATGAACCAAAGAAGGGATCAGGTCCGTATTGGAGGGCCTGAGCACTTGGGAAAGGGCAATTCCATCATGTGTGGAAAGGAGGAAAAGCTGGAGGAAAGACAACAGGTGGAGGAAGTGGACATGCAGGGAAGGGTAAAAAAGAATGTTGGCCCTGGTGTACTTCCTGCTGAGGAGGATGATGCCTAAGAGGCTAGGAGGAAATAGATGACTGATCAGGACGACTCTTGACAGTGAAAGGAGCGGGAACCGCCACAGCGTACGGGGGAGGTTCATGAGCCCCCGCAACTGGCGGAAGAAGATTAGGAGCCGCAGCAATCGGCGAAAGAGGTGTAGGGGGAAATAAGGTGGCACAAACCGATTGAGTTTACATGAAAATCTTAGCTTGCTGGGTTGTGAGGCCAGTAACCATATTGACGAGATTGGCCAGCATCCCATGTAATGCTGAGAGGCGGATGCGTTTGGAGAAAGAAGTAGGTCCGGCGCGATGCCGGGAAGTTGAGGCTGAAGCTCTGTCGTCCGGCGTCCGGACGGAAGGTTCACCTGCATGCGTACTGCGGGCAGCAGAGTTGGTTCTGCGCGTTCTGGCCACCATCTTCCCAGAGTCTCAATGAAAGCACCAGAAGATGTAGACGTGGGATGTGGGGGATTCCGAGGAACACCGAGAGAGGGTAAGCCTGTCAGGTACGTTTAAAGAAAGAGAAAAACACACAGAACAACACGCAAAGGTTTAAGGTGGTTTAGGGAGGAGGTCCCCTACGTCCACGGGACGAGCTCAGAATGTTTCACTATAACTCAAAGAAGATGCCGTTTGGGCCAAGTACAAATATGATCAGAGCTCAGAGAGAAAAGGGGGCTCCCCTGCGCAGAGGGGAGGAGATGAAGAAGAAGAAGAAGAAGAAAGAGATCTGTGCGGCCTCTCCTTTCTTTCTGTTGTCCTTTTGTTTTCCTTTGATCGATCATGCTCGAAAGCTTGTTTCAAGGGTATTTGTTGGCGGGTGGAAGGAGAGTTCTGCCCGGATTTTCCAGAGAAAAGGAGGGAGACAATCTCTTAGTGGGCATCGCTTGTCGGCCGTCGGAGTGACCAAAAGCAGTAAAAGGGGAGGCGTGATCTTTTAAATATTGATACTGCCTCTGGGAGTCCGTGACAGCTGGAGCATGCGGACCCTTGATTTGCGTGTCGGGGAAAAGTCTTTTGGCGTGGTCGGGCCATGCTGACTATGACAGGCACCACTTCGTAACATCGTCATCGATGTTAGCAGAGATGGTCCTGGTTGAACCCTCGTGTCCGAGGTTTTGACCTATGATAACACAGAAAGACGGATTAGTAAAGGCGAAATGCCAGCCAGGTGCCATGTGTATGACTGTGATGTAGCGCTGGAACCACATATCAACAAAAATATATAAGTAGTTTAAATTAATTAAAAAATAATTAAATTTCATATTTTTTACCATAAAAAAAATCTGCAAAAAAATGTGAGAAAGTTCTTAAATATCTATTGTTACAATAACTTTGACAAAGTTCTTGGATAAAAAAGCTTTGAAAACATAATGCTTTTGACAACAAAACACTCCACTTTTTAAGCTAATATATCCTGTTTGCACGTCAAAATTTTAACCTCTTTGAATATTTTTCACAAAAATGTTCTCCCTCGAATTTTTGTTCTCGAAAAAACTTCACAAATTGTTCTCCAAGATTTAAAAAGTCTGAAATAATTCTTAGTATTTATATTTTTTTTCACTTTTTGATAGTAATTAGTATTTATATCTTACACATGCTAACATGCCACAGTAGTTTGAGCATATAAAAGAAGAGAAAAAATAATATAATAATATTAAAAGATGAAATACCAGAATTAAACATAAATATGTAAAAAGCATGGCTTCAAATATTATGAAAGAGCTATTATTACATAAAATATATGTAACAAAAAAACGATGAGAAATAAACGTGTCTCATTTGAAATAAACCTAATGTGCTATTGAAGTAGCACACATACAACACGCAATAATTTATTTATGCATCGAGTATTCCAGCATGGGAGCATTCCATAAATAATATCAAAACTTAAGTCTTTGAGAAAAATAAAGCCATTGAATTGGCTGTTAAAAGATCTATACCACAACCATGATAAAACTTCTAGTTACTCGAAAATCAAAAAAAAAAAAATCAAAGAAAAAAGAAAAAAAAAATCAAAGAAAAAAGAAAAAAAAATTTCTAGTTACACTCTTTAAGATGTTGGATATAGTAACAGAAATATTCAATACACAACAAAGTTAGTGACATAAAATTATATCTACAAAAATTAACGAAGAAATAAGCAATAAGGCATTTTCTATAGGATGACGCACTTGTTCCCGGTGCGATTGCGAATCTCCTCGTATTCCTCCCAAGCCCTCTTCAGATCTTCAATCAACTTGCGAATCTCGTCTGATTTCTCTCTCAATTCCTTAGCATTTTTTTCTGCTCGGAGCCAATCTGCTTGTTTTTCAGCCAATTCTTTCTCCGGCATCTCTATAGTCGTATTAGGCTTCTGCGCCACCTGCAAAAAGCCTCAAAAGTCATTTATGAGATTGGCTATATAAAATTTTTATTTCCATTGTAACACTCTATCAAATAAAAATTCATTATTTAACTCCAAATATATAACATCATTCGTTATAGTTTCTTATTATATCTTTTTCGAATTTCATCTTCCATTTTTTACAAAAGAAAAATCAAATTATCACTCTCTTTATTGGAGTTTCTATTAACTTACAATTTATATGTCTAAACTATTTAAACCAAGCCTGCTCTCTCTGAGCTTAACTTCTCGCAGATATACTTATTTTTTATATAATTTTTTTGTATCCACTCATTCACCTTGGCATTTTTATTTTTATAATATTTTATTTATATACTTCGATTTTGTAAGCTAACATTCAACCTCAAAAGTCAATTATGCAAACAAAAAAAAAACATATTTGTAGCAAAAACAACATTTCATGAGTTACGGTTATATCATATTCCAACTTATTTTTTAACATTGCTTCACCTCATCGAGATAATAATTTTGATAAATCGTCTCAAACCCTACTCCCCCATCTTGCATCCTAGCTGCTTGTTCTACAGGCAATTGTTTCTCCAGCCTCTTTATAGTCGTATTAAGCTTCTGCTCCACCTACAAAGAGCCACAAAAGTCAATTATGTCACAATAGATGAGATCAGCTATATAAATTTTTTATTTCCATTGTAACACTCCATCAAATAAAAATTCAATATTTAACTCCAAATATATAACATCATTCGTTATAGTTTCTTATTATATCTTTTTCGAATTTCATCTTTTTTTTACAAAAGAAAGATCAAATTATCACTTTCTTTATTGGAGTTTCTATTAACTTACGATTTATATGTCAAAATTATTTAAGTCTACTCTCTCTGAGCTTACCTTCTCATAGATATACTCATTTTTTATATAATTGTTTTGTGTATATCAACACATTCACCTTGACATTTTTATTTTTATAACATTTTATTTATAAATTTTAAGTTAGCATTCAGCCTCAAAAATCAATTATGCAAACAAAAAAAACATGTGGGGTCAGGCTCAAAACTAAGAAAAGAAGGAAGCAAATAAAAACGAAGGGTCAAAAGAAACTGCTATTTTGGAGTTTTACAATTTGTAGCAAAAACATCATTTCTTGAGTTACGATTTTCATCATATTCCAACTCATTTTTTAACTTTGCTTCACCACATTGAGATAATAATTTCGACAAATCGTGTCAAACCCTACTCCCCCATCTTATCTTCCATGAGTACTCATCTAAGCACTTGGAAAGACCTAAAAAAACATACAATTTTTAGCATAAATTGGTAAATTTCACCTATTCCCAAGGCAGCACGAAATTAATTAATTAAGAAGTAAAGAGTTCATAAAGTTTTTTTTTTATAATATGAAGTAAAGAGCTAATTTCACCTATTCCCTTACAATGAAGTGTAGTACAAGTTCAATAAATAATCTCATTTCTCAATAATTATACTTCAAAAATCTGATATCTCTTGTATATATACAATTTCAAAAATTTCGAGAATTAAACTTCACAAAACGACTCGCCAAAATTTATCAATATATTTATCACGATTTATAAGGTGTGCATTGCAATTTGTTAATTAAGAGTACATACCATTGCCGTTATATGCTTAAGCTGATCATCGTAAGATTTCTGGATCTCCTCCTTTAGTGCAAATAATTCCTTCTCAGTGTAGCCTTTCTTAGCTTCAGCCTCTTTCTCCATTTGGCGCCGACGTAGAGCACCTTCCTGGACAAAATAATAATTGAGTCGGATAAATTCAACAAACTTTAATGTTGGCACTGCAAATTACGTAATATGAAATATAAAGTATTAATAAAAAGAAATGCTTTGTATCCCTATAAATGACCCCAAATATTAAATCTAATTAGAATTCTTATGTCGCAATGGTGCTATATAAACTAAAACATTGGTTTTATCTATGTGGCAATAGTGACATGTAGGAAATTATAGTTAGCTTTGATATTTGGGGATATTTATTGGAGAAATATAGCATTACTAATTAATAAAACCTTGACTTGAGCAAAAATTTGATCTGTGAAAGGCTTTCCACCATTGCTTGTGACTACTGAATCTACCAAAAAGAGCAACTGGTTTAATTGCTGCTCTCTTAATTCTATCTCTGGTGGCGTTATCGAAAAGGATGACTGTTGTTGCACAATCGAATAATTTTCTGTAAAAGTATATAATTGATAACAAAAATTTTAAAATTAGATGAAAGTAATCAAAGAAAAATAAAAAAAATTGCAAAGCTAGCACAAAGTATTCATGAAAATTTGTCACAGTACTAGAGTTATGCTAAATAAATCTACGGTAGAAAATTATCATAATAAATCATCATAAAACAATTGAAAAAATAAAAGCAAGAGGATTGTTAATAAAGTTTCTCCTCAATAGGACATTTGAGAGTAATATACTAGAACAAAATGGAGATGAGGATAGATGAATGGATGTTTAGAACTACGGATAATTTCATAAATATTCTAATAGTTATTGAAATTTAAAACAAGAAAGAATTGAAATGTAAAATATTTGTGGTACACAATAATTGATTATAGGACTCGGGAAAGGGGGAACCCCATCTTAATCTCCCAATAGTTGATGTATTGTAAAATATTTGTCATACACAATAGTTGATATATATATACTTATCTTAATCATGTGTGCAACTTAATCTCCCAAAGTGAGTGATTAAAATAGGAAAGAACTGAAAAGTAAAAAATAGTTGTATTTCTTGTTGTGAGTGATTAGAACCTAAAACTAAAACTAAGAGAAATCAAGGAAACAAATTGTAATTTCTTAAAATGTAAAAATAAAACTAAGAGAAGTTACGAGACCAATTACAATTTTTGTTATAAAAAATTAGAACTTAAGACAAAAACTAAAAGAAATTGAGTCCAGAACTAAGACAAAGATTGAGAGAAATCGATATACCAAATTATAATTTGTTAAAACCTAAGATCAAGGCTAAAAGAAATTGAAGAATTAAATTAAAAATTTTATTGTAAGGAATTAAGACTTAAGTTTAAGACTAAGAGAAATCAATGAACCAACTTGTATTTCCTAAGACCGAAGATCAAGACTAAGAGAAACGGAGCAACAAGAAAACAATGTACCAAATTATCATTTCTTATACCCTTATAGACTAAGACAAAAGCCTCATTTGGTTCAAGCCCAAGAAATCTCCAAACACCATTAAAAATATTTTCATCAATAGTTTATATTTATTTCACATTTTACACTTCAATAAAAAATTAATTTTTTTCACATCTATTAGAATCCTCAAAAATAAAATAATTTTATTTTACATTATAACATGAAAATGATGTCATTTCTTTCTTTATTTCAAAAAAATTTAAAATCTCCCTAAAACATACTATAACTGAACGAGGTTAAAAAAATCAAGGATGAAAAAAATCAGTGATCAAATTATAATTTCTATCGCAAGAAATTAGGACATAGAATTAAGATTAAAAAAAATCAAAAGACTAAATTGTAATTTTTGCAAAAAGATAGTTTTAAGACCAAAGCTTGTGGCCGTGCATATGGTGAAATGGACAACTATGATCCATAAAGGGGGAAATGGATGGCTAACATTTCGGATAACAAAAGGACAGTTTTTGCATGGGACTCAAAACTCTTCATGTAACATAATGCTTGGCCCATTTGGTGAATTGCATGAATAGAAATAAGAGGGGGGGATGTTAGTAGGGAATGAGTACCGTGATATACTCTAGTGAAATATTTTTTTACCTATTAAAGTCTTTTCTTTTATATGAGTTATATATAACGATAGCAGCACTTGTTATATATATCTAACTAACATATATATAGACTTCTTATCCGATTAATTACTGACTTTCTAGGTCATCCAATTTCCAATCTATTATAGAAATTATACCAAGATCCTAATGCTCGACAAGGAAGAAACTAGTCTTTTTCAGTCATGAAACAATACAGAATTTATAAATCTGATATAACTGATTATGTAAAATATTTTCATACATGTTCTACTCAAGGTATCATAGGCTGGGAGTTGCTCTTGCTTCATAATTCATGAGTTTATTTACAGGCATATTATAAGTGACTTGAATTACAAGTGACTTGAGTTTCAAAGAGGTATGGACAATATAAAACGGACCAAGAAGCTAAAAAGCACAACAAGAATATAAATATAAAGATCCATATAAGCAAACCTTTAAAGGATCTGGACAACAGTTGATATAATCATTCAAAGTTTTCCCTTTACTTTCAAGAGTGTCTCCACCAGTAAAAACTACAATCATGTAGCTAACAATCTCATCGCCAAAGAGAGTTTTCATGCTCTGAATAGCAGCCTCTTCTTCTCTTGTAAAGCGGGATCCGATAGAGAAAACTATGAGCACTGCATGGATACCATCCTTGGCCAAATCTATGCATTTGACTATCTCTTTTCCAACGTTCTCAGACCCGGATGATAAATCAAAAAATCCTAAAAGAAAAAATAGATAAAATTACTCAAGCAACCAACATGGATATAATGCTTTATAACAAACCATTAAAAGCTGTAACATAGATAAACATTCAAAAATATAGAGCTACTTGAAGCATACATGCAACGAGCCAACAAAGACAAAATAATAATCTAGTTAAAACATCACAAAATACTAAATATACCGGAAAATCATCATTTCCCCGTCTCAGCTATATCAGCTGCAAAGTGGAGGTGGGATGATGGTTGAGGGACTTTGGGTTGAACTACGAAAATGGAGGTGGAAGGGCGGCCAGAAGATGTTTCAAACAGTAACATCTCTCTCTTTTTTCGAAATAAATGAATAAAAAATTTTAAGAATTCTCACATAATATTTCCCCACCCTTCCCTTACGAAATCAATTATGCTAACTCATTCTAACATCAATTGCACACCAAACAAATTCGTTAATAAAAATTTCTATTGAACGAGACTTAATCCCATCCTAAAAAAAAAGGCAAATCATGTGAGACTAAATAAACTCCACTAAAATAAATAAAAAACAATTCGACTAATTCAAACCCATAACTACCTAAATAATAAATATATACAATAAAAATAATTCACAATAATCATGTCCATCTATAGCAAGGAATGAGATCAAATCTAAGTTACCAGCCATCAAGAAGTCTCAATCAATTATACACCCACATATAACAACACACATATGAACAAAAAAATTCTCTATAGTTAAGCTTAGATTATCTTTTTATTAAATCCAAGCACTTTACAGCATAAAATGTTGTGCAATCTAAATGCAATAGTTGCCTAAAAAAAAACAGGAGAGTGAAATAGTGGCACAAAATCCTGTAGCATTTCTAGTTCCCAAGAGTAAACTTGATGCGAATAAAAATAAGCACAAGATAAATTTAATTATTATTAAAAGAGGTTGATAGTAATCTACATTTTATATACTTAATAAGGAGATTTAATATTTATCTTTATTTATCATTTATCTTTTTGGTTTTATTACTATATCATTTTCATTCATTTTAATATTATTAGCATTTGTTTCCTCAAGTTAGTTGGGTTATCACTTTATAAATAGCCTTAAATCTCCGTAATTATAAGCTTTGGATAATTGAATAAAATTTTCGCTTCAAAACTCCTGCTTCATTCTTTTCATCTTCTCCATCTCTTCTTCTCTTCTTCTGCTTCTCTGCTCCGCCTCGTTTTCATCTTCATCTCTTCCTCTTCTTATTCTTCTCCGCTTCATTCCCTTTCTACTTACACATTCCAAATCAACTTAGTATCAAGTCTTTAGTTGTTCTCAACCACGGCTTCATCACACCGGTCCACTTTGCATCAACCATTCCTCCATAGAGATCTTCAAGACTAATGAGATCCTATTGTATGCCATCAATAAACTGAAAGAACACTAAGGCCATAGACCTTGCAATTGCAATTGATTGAGATTGCCTGAGAGCATTGACAAATCAATCCTAGGTTGCCTTTGATGATTCACACAAAGGAAAGCCCCTCTTACATGTTTTTGAGCCTCAAAGATCCAACCTTCATCAGTTCGATCAAACTGACCATTGTGATGATTATCAAGTTGATTACCTACATGTCCACACATTGTACACACGAGCCCATCACAATATCATTCATAATAGTTGTCTATGTTGTTGCAATGATATCGATGCCACCTGCCCCCATAGGATCACTATATTAATCAAATAAACAAGTATCTAAATTTATGCCTATGAAGCTACGAGGATACTCTTTTTCTTCAAAATTTGAATTTGATTTATATCATCTAATATAGATATTCGTTCAATTATAAAAAAATGTTTTGTTATTTGGGCGTCAGTTATTTTCTTTTGCTTCAAAATTTGGATGTGATTATCAAAAGAACTGATCACACTCACAAACAGTTAAGAAAATTATATAATATTATGATTGAAAATATCATTATTATTATTATAATCATAAACATACAAGTTGGTTGAAATTTTAGTGAAAGAGGACGAATGTTTAGGGTTTAGGGTTTGTTGAGGATTCCAATATGAGATATAATACACTAAAGAAACACATGATACTTCTAAATTGGACTTCAAAAGCGAAGATGAAAATTTGAAACGATAATATAATTCTGCCATGTTTACATTGGTTTACTGAAAATAGTGATTTAATATATCATTAATGATGATGAAAATAAGAAGGCTTGGTTGAAATAAATAAGGGGGCTCAGAAAGAGATAATCACTAAACAAGACGATATTGTCGAAGACAAAAAAAACCCAAATAAGAATTCATATGAACATCAATTGCTTTAAGTATAAATAAGTATGTATCAAGCAGATTCATCAAGAAGAGAATTACTTACCAATAAAGGTCAAATGAAGGAATGCTAAAAGTTAAAAATTAACCTCGTATATATCACATCACACCTAAAATTTAATATTAGAAATTAACTTTATTTCACATATCCTTGTTTGTTTGTAAGGTTAAATTTAACAAGATTAAAATGAAACTTGAATAGAGATTTTTTTATTGAAAATTGTGAATGATCTTGAAATAAAGTTAGTTATTATGTTGAGATATGTGAGGGATGCGATATAAAGTTAGTTATTATGCTGGGATATTTGAAGGATGTGATATAAGTTAGTTATTATTTTGATAATATGTATAGGATATAAAATAAAGTTAATTTTTAATATTAAATTTTAGGGTTGATGTGACATCCCTGATTAAAATTAAACCAAGTTACTTTTGAACTGTCAAACAAACAGGGGTAAGAACACTATCAAAATTGAAAGATATATTCTAATGCCCATTAACTTCTTACATCCTACAACATAGATAACATATAACTTTTCGGATTGGGGCTAAGTTCAAAACTCTAAAGATGAATAGCTCATGCTTAAGATGGGAAGCATAGCAAAAAATTGCACTCAATTCAAATTTCTTTAAATTAAAGGTAAAATAGATTATGATGTTATTAGCATAGTGGATTAAGTGAAGGAATATATCTTGTGTATTGTGTAATGAAAAGTCTCACTCAGACATAAAAGTAAATTTTATAAAATAGCAGTAAGACTAGAAAGAAAGTTTTGATTATTTAATTATTAAAGGCGTTGATAATTTGCCATATTTTTAGATATATTGTTAGAATTCAACGTTTATCTTTATTTAGTATACATCCATTTGGCTTTATTAGTAATTATCATTTTAGGCTATGGTTTGATAGCATTATTTCTCTAGTAATTGAGCTAAAACTCTATAAATAGCCATAAGTTCTCATTATTAGAAGCTTTGGATGACTGAGTAAAACTTCCCTCTCAATTCTATATCTTCCTCATCTTCCTCCTCTCTTTCTACTACTTTTTTTACCTTGTACTTTTCTTCTCTAGTTTGCACCATTCCCCTGGCGCATTTTACATCAAAACCATAAAAACTTTCTTAGAAAACATAATGATGATGCAATATCCTCAAGGTTCTTAATACCATTGTCCCAATAGAGAATGCACAAACTGAATAAAAAATAAATATAACTCAAGTCCACCAATAATCAAAAGTAATATGAATGCAAGCTTGGACGGACTTTACAATTGTTGTCCTAAAATTGTTATTTTCAAGAATGATATTATTCTAACACAAATGACTATGCATGCTATTACAAATGAGTATAAACAACTAAATAAATAATTCATTACCAGGAGTGTCAATTATGTTCACAGAACGACCATCCTTCAAAATAGTGCTTTGAATTTCAGAAGTACATTTTACTCCTGAGGCACTAAGATCAGACTTAAATGCCTCGCTTCCAAGAATACTATTGCCAGTTGCACTCTTGCCATTACCAGTTTTCCCCACAACAACAAGAGTAATAGCATTGCTTGTAGTACTTAATTCCCAATCATCTAGAAGATCAGCCTCCATAGTGCCAAATAACTAGGCGATCTGCAGAAATTCAAATTAAATATGCTACAAACAGAAAGAGAAGGATCATATGCTCGAACAAATGAAGCGATGAGAGTGATAAAAGCACAAATTTTCTTAGAGAAGGATCATAACATAATAAAAAGACAATAAAGCCAGAAAATAAGAATTGGTTACTGTAGACATAATCTGATAATCATTAGATTGCAAACTTCACACTTTTGCACCAAAATTTTGCAACTTCCCACACTTATAGACCTTTCTTGAGTTCGACAAATTAGAGATATCCTGCATTCTAAGAACATCTATGACATAATAGCCTTGAACAACAAATTATACTAGGATCAACTGCCAGACAACCCACAATACAGTTGTTCATGAATCAGTTTTAGGTGAAGTGTGTGTTCAGTTACAATAGAGATTAGAAACTTCTTTTTGCAGGAGCATCATTCAATATTTATATCTGAAAGCACATTAAATAATCCTTCAAGTTCAACTACTCTTAATTTGTTGCATATTGCTGCAAAAACAAAGAATTGCAATTAACAAATGTTGCTGCACATAGATATAACATTCAAATACAACCAGAACTATGCAATGAAATTTTCTTGCAAATTGAGCATAAATCCACAGAAATTGTAGCACTCTGGGGTATTCCAAATCTGATGCAGCGTGAAAACGAAGCATCCTATATGATAGAACATAACCTATAGATTTACATTTCAGATTTAATTTTTTTTTAATTATCTCAGAAATTGTCAGATTTTAGTAAATTAAAATCAAAATTCTAGTATATTATATGATATGCAATGAAGGAGATTAAACTATGTCTTCATTAACTATGCTAAACTGTATATTAACATGTGATTTCATGTTAGAATCTAAGAAAATTAGCAATGTTCTAAGAGATCCAGTAATCTTACCCAACTAAGTTAAGAATTATCAATTTTAGTAAGAAATAGCTTCTATATAATGGAACTTGAAAAACTCAAACTAGTGGAGAAGATCAATATAATGAAATCATGAAAATTTATAAGCCATGAGAAGTGTGCTAAGGTTATGAATTAACCAACAGAACAATAAATTGAAGTAGTAATATGAACCTCTAAACTGAGATTAATTCAGGAAGATGGAAACAATAGCAACAGAGTCCAACTCAACTAGGAATGAACAACCAGAAGACAGGAATAACATCCAAAACACCGAGAACAAACTGAATGAAAACAGAAAACCACGAGAGAACCTCAAGCCTCAAGACGGTGCTGCAGCCGCTCTGCAACTCCAACTCGAAACAAGCTGAACCGACACCACCTGCGAGGAATCAGAGCCGCATCAATGCCACCTGTGCCTAATCCGTAAAACAGAAGAACACCAGTCACAGCCCCCTGCTGAGCTGGCGCCGAAGGAAACGTCGAAGAAGATGAAAGCCCTGTGCTCTCAACTGGAAACTAAGAATCAATCACCAAATCATCAACCATGCCTCTACTGCGCATACCTGAGAGATCTTACAGAAGGAGGCCAGGCAGGCGGTTGCTCGGAAGGTCCGGAGAAAGATGAGCGGCGTGGTCGTTCGTGTGCCGGTAGAAGTGGCGAGGACGATCGTGCGTCGTGGAGGCCGACGTGGGTCGGCGACGTCGGCGTGGCGCCAAGGAGGCGCTGCGCGATAAGCGACAGAGGCAGCGGAGAAGACTAGGGCACAGTCTATTCTTCTCTTTCTCTTTATAATGGCAGCAGTTCTCCCAGAAGCTGGAGAGGCGGGAGATGAAGTGCCCGGCCAGCATTTAAGAGGGAGATGAATGGCCGGCGGGATGAATGGGCGAGGGGCACGATAGCTGCAAAGTTGACGCTACATTGACCATCCACAAATTTCTGCCGGGGGAGATCGACAGACGGAAACGGAGATGGGGAGCTTGACAGTCGGAAGCAGACATGGAACGAACTTGAAAACATGGAATATATATAGGGCTAATCCCGATCAATTATTCCGCCCTCTTCCATCTCAACTCTAACCGCTTTCGCCGCCTCAATCCCCTCCATGAGCTCGACCTCCCTTCCTTCTGCCGATGGGGTCTACAATTAGGAGCGAGAGCGGCATCTTCTTCTGCTCGATCTCTAAAGGCACCCGAGTCCTCTCGGCGGGGACCACGAACCGGAAGCCCTCACCACCGCAGCAGCGGAGAACGCCCTTCCAGGCTCGCTACTGCCACACCGCCGGCAATGGGACCTTCGCGTTCCTCATCGATGACGACGGCCACACCTATTTCGCCATGGTTGAATCCAACTGTGGCAGTGCCGGGGCCCTCCGGTTCCTCGAGCTCATGCACGAATGATACCACCGCTCCTCCAGGAATGGCATCCATGGCGAGCTCATCCCCATCATCCACCATTTGATCTCCTCGCTCGGGACCGTACGTAATGCATTTTTTATAAAAATGAAAAAAATAAGGCTTATAATTAAAGTTAATTTGACTAAAAAAAATGGACTCAAAATAAAATGAAATAAAAATTAACCGACTCTAATCAAATTTTACTTGAGTTCGACTCAAAGTCACCTCTAGTAAAATTTTTTACTGAAATCTCTATTGAATCGCACCTAATCTGAACTATTGGTGATTTTTGTAATTTAACATGATATTTTAGTTTATATTTTTTAAATTTTAACTTAAAGTTCTTTTCTAAGGTGTAAGTATCCACTAAGTCATCACTTTGTTTTACTTTTAAAAATATGCATCAAAATGTAATTATAAATAAATTATAAAAATATATTTGTAATTAATTTATTCTAAAAAAATTTCAAACTAATATATATGTATTTTTGAGAGTACCTTACTAATGTATATCTTCAAAATACAAAAAATAAAATAAAAAATATGTGGAATTTAAAAAAAAATAGATCAAACACAAGTTATAATATTTACATGTGTTATATTTAATTACTCATAAAAGTGATTTCCTAAATAAAAAAAGTTTTTTAATAAAGTATTCCAAGATTATTCTATTCATTTATTGGCAAGTAGTCATATAATAGATTTTACTTTATGCTTAGGGCTACTAAAAGATTTAATAGTGAGTGAAAATTCAATTTGATTTTAGATCGAATAAAAATTAATATAATATAATTTACACAGATCTGAGTTATTTTATAAATCGAGCTTTTTATCAACTCAATTTTGAGTCATCATAAAATTGAATCGAGCCAACTCAAAATTAAACCAATTAATATATATATATATATATATAATATTTTAATATATTAAATTTTTAGTAATGACATGATAAATGTGTACATTTGATGTACTTTATATACTTTTA
This sequence comes from Apostasia shenzhenica, assembly GCA_002786265.1. NCBI lineage: Eukaryota > Viridiplantae > Streptophyta > Magnoliopsida > Asparagales > Orchidaceae > Apostasia > Apostasia shenzhenica. Next base: position 130,372 of record KZ451940.1, on the reverse strand, counting down.
TTTTGATTAATTCAACACTTTAATTATGTACAATTACATATTTAAAAACACTTTTTGATGGAAGAAATTGGCTCAAAGTTGACTAATTATATAGTAATATATTTCATTAAATATTCCATCAAAAAAAAATATATGGATTTAATTAAATAACACCATCAAATTTCAATTAAAATTTGATATAAAATTAAACTCATCTCGAATGTAAGAATTGACTTCAAAGACCAGAACAAAACAATTCAAAATAATGCCTTAATTAACTTTGAAAAATACTAGCTAGCATTAAATAATAAAATTAGAACAATATTTTGATAGTTTATCAAGAGATTCATCAAATTAAATAACAATTGAGATTGGTTTCTTACATTGCTATTTTATTATTCACTAGATAATGTTTTATAGTAATTATTTACTGGATAATTATTAAAAGACATATCAAGTAGTAATTATTTTTTCAGTTATCATGTTTAGAAGTACAAAATTTTAATTAAGATCACTCATAATTAGATATTATTAATTAATTATTAAAAAGGAGATTTACATACAGAACACTGAATTCATCACAAAGTACGCATTTCACCATATTTTAATAAATATTATACATATCACACTCTTTTTACATTTCTATTGTTACAATAAAAATGTAAAACCCATAAGCAGAATGTGATATGTGTAATATTTACTAAAAAATAATGAAATACGTAATTTGTGATGAATTCAGTGTCATGTATGTAAATCCCTCTATTAAAAAAGAGTACTATTTAGAGCGCGAAGATCAAAATCATAACCAAAATGATATTAATTTAAATAATAATAATAATAAATAATTTTTATTATATTCTATATAAATTATAATATAAAAAATATTATTTTATTTTACATACTCAATTATTTTCAATAAAATTATTACATTAAGCATTTAAACACTTTGAACTAAAATATAATTAAACATTAATCAACATTAAATAATAAATAGTCCAAAATAAAAAGGTCAATTATAATGTGAATTTCAATAAATCCACACCTAATATAATATATATATATATATAATACGATACATATACATTAGAGAAACCTAAATAAATATTATTATACAGATATCGAATCAATTATGAATTGAATCAATTCTATTTCAAGGGAAACAAAGAGTTTTTAAAAAATCGAATCGAATTTGACTCGAGTAAAATAAGAATGAGTTTTGAGCTTCAAACGTAATCCTCAAACCAAGTTTTTTTTTTTTTTTTGAAACTTCCTCACACCAAGTTGTGACAATGAAATTCGAATAAACTTCATATGATTCTAAGAAAATATCTCAAATACTAAAATGTACATTTTGAAGTCTAGTAGAACCCTGGGCTAAGGAAGTAAACCAGTGTGCAAAATCTTAAAGCTGTGTAAAAAAATATACTTTTGTTCTACCTGTTGGAAACTTAAGATATGCAAAAAACCAGAAGTTTAAGACCAATCTGTTCAATCTCTATAGATAATTCATATTGCTCCAAGATCATGTTGATTAATCTCAAAAAAAAAAAGGCTTTACATAGGTATATATATATATATATATACCTATGTAAAGCCTTGATCAAAAATAATCTCACGAGTATTGTAAGATATCAGGAAAAATAAACTCCACAACTATTAAGGGCTTTTAGTTCAATGCTATTATATTAAAACATTATAATAGAAAATCAATCTAATTTCATACTATCACTTTAGAGTATCCATATTGTACATTTTTCCAGTATCATCGAAACATATCATCAAATCAAGCAACCAATGCCTCCAAATTGCATGACAAAACATTAAACAATTCAATATTACAATTATGTTTCACAAGAGAAGCAACCAAAAGTTAACCCTTCTAGTGAAATGAGAGAGAGAGAGAGATTCAAAAACATCACCTTGCAGCACCCATTTAGTGAATGTTGTCTCACACATGGTATGTTTGAAATGAAGACATCCAGGGCATAAATGCTCCATCATGGCCCAAATTCTGAAAATCGAAATTATTGTTTGATAACATTGTAAAATATTTTCATAGTTCCAATCTGAAAAAATTACACGTTTACAGTGTGTATTTTGATTTAGCATCAAAACTACAAACAATTATACAAAATGATGGCGAAATAGATAATGACGTTATTAGCAGGATTCAAGCAGGCTGGGTAAAATGGAGAAATGCTTCTGGAGTGTTATGCGATAGAAAAATCCCATCCAAAATTAAGGGTAAATTTTATAAAACTGTATTAAGACCAGCGATGATATATGGTGCTGAATGCTGGCCTGCAAAGAAGAAACATACAAACAAAATAAATGTTGCAGAAATGAGGATGTTAAGGTGAATGTGTGGATATACACGAAAGGATAGAATGAGAAATGAGTATATCCGAAAGAAAGTTGGTGTTGCACCAATTGAGGATAAACTTAGAGAAAGTCGGCTTCGATGGTTTGGACATCTAAATCGCAGGCCAATTGAAGCTCCAGTTAGAAAAATTGAGTTACTAGATTTTGCCCATGTACAAAGAGGAAGAGGGAGACCAAAGAAGACATGGCAAGAAACTATAAGGAGTGATCTTAGTTACTTAAACTTAGATAAGAATTTGATAACTGATAGAGCGCAATGGGAATAAAGGATTCATGTAGCCGACCCCACCTAGTGGGATTAAGGCTTGGTTGTTGTTGTTGTTTATCAAAACTAGAAACAAATACAAATGAAAAATAAACAACTGAGGATGTATAGTGTGAGCTTGCATTTGTCAAGGTGCAAAGTGTTAAATGAGAATATAATTAAAGAGCGCAAACTGCAATTTACTTCTTTTGTATGATCATAGCATTCTTCCCTAACAGAGCGCAAGATCACGAGCAGCTATGTAAATGTTTTCAGGATTTTGCATTGGTTATAGAGTGTACCTAGGTGAGGACTTCTTCACATCTTATCTCTTTCTATATATTATATCATGTTCTTCATAATAAAAAAATTTTGTTTGTCTGTGCCCGAGGTTGCAGAAATGAGGATGTTAAGGTGGATTGGTGGATATACATGAAAGGATAGAATGAGAAATGAGTATATCCGAAAGAAAGTTGGTGTTGTACCAATTGAGGATAAACTTAGAGAAAGTCGGCTTAGATGGTTTGGACATTTAAATCGTAGACCGATTGAAGCTCCAGTTAGAAAAATTGAGTTATTGGATTTTGCCCATGTACAAAGAGGAAGGAGACCAAGGAAGACATGGCAAGAAACAATAAGGAGTGATCTTAGTTACTTAGACTTAGATAAGAATTTGGTAACTGATAGGGCGCAATGGAAACAAAGGATTCATGTAGCCGATCCCACCTAGTGGGATTAAGGCTTGGTTGTTGTTGTTGTTGTTGTTGTTGTTGTTGTTGTTTGTTGTCTGTGCCCGAGGATATAGGTCTTTTTGGGGGTGATCCAAATAAATATTTGTGTTTGTGTGTGTGTTTTGATAGCTACATGCGTTGCACTCTCTCAGCATATACAACTGAAAGTAATCATCATAAAACAAAACCCAAAACAAGAGGAAAGAATGAAACCAAAACCTCACTTTCAACCAAAAGAAGAAACCTCGCATTAGAGCTAATCCCTTGTAGCAATCAGCGCGTTCAACCTCTTTTGCGAAATCTGTAAATAACATGAAAGATACTCATTAGGCATCTTTTGAGCAAGCTAGTATGAAAAATTACATAAAAAGAATACAGATATATACACATAACAACCAAAATATGTTTTCTAGAAGAAGGGGTTGTTTCATTTTCTCCAAGCATGTAAGAAGTGTTTAAAGAACTAATTTATACTACTTTAACAGAATTTTTAAATTTTAGAAGAATGCCCATATAGCATATTACCCCTTCACAGTGTATGCTATAAGGCATGTGAAAGATGACATAATATAGTATATATATTAACCAATGGACCCTACCCAGACGTGGGGTATAGCTAAGCAAACCCTAGAGGTTTCAATAAACATCATTATCAAAGCTTAAGAGGTTTTTTTCTCCTTTTTCAACAAGTAGCTTCCACCCTCAAACACAACCTTCAACCACAAAAGCTCACTTTGGGCCTAGCAAATTAATGGGTGATCCCTTGAATTAAAGAATAATGGACAGGATCATGATAAGGATTTAGCTCTTACAGATAATAAAGAGAATCTTAATTATTGAACCAATTTGCCTATCCATAACAAGGGAATGGGACCTGGCTATATCTAAGTAAAGGGATTAGTTAAGACCATAGCTAAATACCGTATGAGAACATTTATAATCAAATAAGCCTATAGAGTACAATTGGTTTGATAGGGCATATCTAGGCCCCATTACAAGCATTAGGGTTGTTCGATGATGGACTTAACTAAACCCCAAAGGAGAAAGTTAAGCCTCAACTAGATTTTCTTTTATCGGAAAAGAAATTTACTTGAAGGAAAATACTATTTATCAGGCATCTGTAATGGGGTTAGTTAAAACATAAGCTAAACACAAAGCTTAAGACTTCAATTCAACTCTTCTTAAGCATCTATTTGTTTGAAAGAAACAAAGTCTTTGAAGAAGAAAAAACTAGTTTTTTTTTCAAAATAAGGTATGATGGGAAATAAAGTTCTTTAGTTATATTAAAAATTATCTAGCATGTAAAATAAAGCTGATTAATGAATTGAGAATTATGTATGATGAGATACAAAATGAAATTTTTATATTAAAATTTATGTATTATGGCATGAAACATACTATATGTTATTATGAGATTCTTAGGCTCTATTTGGTTTCTTAGGCTCTATTTGGTTGGAGGCCGGCCATGGCCAAAATGGCCTCCAGCTTTTTAATTAAAATAATAATAAAAAAGTAGGTATGATATATTGAAAATTATGTAAATGTGATATAAAGTACATTTTTTATATTAAAATTTATATATTGAGGATGAAAAATAAAATTTTATTTTAATTTTTTTAAAAGTTTGAGGCCATTTTGACAATAGCCAAGGCCAAAATAGCCTCCAACCAAATAAAGCTTTAGTGCAGAATACATATACTATCATGATATTTATTAACCCACTGCATGACAATGTGCATATTTCAAGGAATGCATGCGAGTAAACTACCAATCATGTCGTATCAAACAACAATGAATGGCAAAAACAATCTGCTCTAATGCATAGAGGACATTCCTTGAGTGCTACTACAACTTAAAAGGTAACAAGCTACATAGATCCTGCACATATAAAACATGTCTAAAAAATTAGAAAAGACACTCTTGCACGAAGATCAGCTTGGTTGAAGTAGGGAAAGGATGGATAGATCAACACAAATAGATGTTTCAACTTTAAATCTCAAGAGACCAAATGCATGTTTTTACAATGAACAATATGAAAAAATTATTTCCATATCAACATAAATTAAAATGTATAGTTTGAGCAAGGACATGTACTTGCTCTTTCAGATTGAGATAATCACCAAGCCATTCTCTAGCTTATTGTTTGCTTCATGTCATGTAACTTCTTTCATCCACATTTTGCAACAAACTTTGACAAGTTGATAAGAAAACTATTTCCACTCATGCCTCAACTTCATCTAACCCATTATAAGATAATCATATGATTCATGAATGCATTAAAAAAAAAAATCACAGAGAATCACGCATATATAACTTGTGATGATGCATGAAAACCTCAGCTAATTCTTACCTGGGAAATAGTCAAAATATGAACACCCAAGTTTCCCAGTTTTATAAGGTATGGAGTCACTTCGAAGGTGCTTGTGTTTTACTTGTGGAGTTCGGGCTCCGGCCAACACCATCAGATCTTCATACTCACCCTGGTTGAATGGCTTAGAAAGGGTATCTATCAGACTGTTTCTAAAAAATGAAGTTGCTCTGTGCCTTATAGATTCCATGTAAGATTGATACGCTGCTGTATCCTGCAAATAAACACATTGTAAAAACCAGTAGAGCAGCATTGAAAGAAAAAACGTCAGAAGAATGTAACCACAAAGGTAGCATAACAATTCTCACCGAAATACATGGCCTAGTTGAACTATCCTTTGATGAAACAGTTCTCTCTGTCAATGAATCTTCAGATTGACCATCCTCTTCTTTTACTTGAGATTTCTCCTCTCTTACCTCTTCCCCATGCTCTTCTTCTTCGTTCTCTTCTCCCACCCCTTGATACTTGACAATGCAATCGTCAGGCAGACCAAGAACCATAGAACCTCCACAGAGTCGGACATTGTCAAGAAAGTAATCGTAACACTCGTCAACAACTTCGTTCTCCTCAAAATCTTCCCTTTCCCTCAATCCCAAAATTGGGCTATCCAACTTCAACCCTTTCTCGATTTTGAACAGCTTTTCAACTCCCGGAGCCTCAACCTCCTCTTCCTCTTCGAATTCGTACTTCAATCGAACGGAGCGTGGCGGGCTTCCATCCATCACTTCCAGCACATACGACTTCCCATAAACTTTGAGATGATTAAGGAAGTTTCGGTAGTCACGATCAACGGCATTCTCCTGAAATGGGCTGCCGGCGCCTGCTTCCTCATTGCTCCTCTGAGGCATTTGACCTTCGGTCGCATCCTCCGGCGGAGACTCCTGCTTGGGAGACGAAAGGACGCAAAAACAGGGTGAAAGACGCATTCTTCTGTCGCTCAGAGACGTAAGCGACGTCATGCCGCCCTAATCCAGGGACAAGAAAAAGCTTTAAAGAAACAAACTAGGGTTTCAGAGAGAGCTTGGAGAATGGATGAGGAAGAGAAGCACAGCAGATCAGAGAGAAAAAAAAAGGCGGGATGGAGAGAGAAAGCGATAGCGAAAAAAGGGTTCGACGTCCAACGGCCGACGGCCTGGGGAAGGTCACCGAGAGCAATCGAAGCTTCAAGCAGAAGAACGAAGTTCGGTAAAAAAAAAAATCAAAAATAAATAAATCGAACTGAAATTTTCAGTTTAAATTTCAAATTTTATTTTTATAAAAATTGATAATTTTAATTTAACGTTCGACGTTTTTTGATGAGATTACTAAAAGCTTATTACTTAATTTATTAATTTATTATATTAAATTTTTTAAATATAATTTTAAATTGTCCTAATAAATTTATAAATAGTAAAAATGTTACAGTTACTATCTAACTGTATTTTTTTATATATTTTGATGTTAGCATTAAAATTTTTTATTAAAAAAAAAATTAATTCATTAATTTATAAATATTTTTATTTAATGTAAAAAAATAATATTATTATTTTAATTTAAACTTAATTTTTTATATGAATAAAATATTATATTAATATTTTGGATAACTAATAGAATTTATAATATTATTTACATAATTTATTTTGAGATGACAAAAATATAATTAAAACTGATAGTTACGATTAACTGATTTAAAATTTTGGTTAATCAAATAATCGATTAACCATAATATAGATTCCGATTTATGTATTTAATATTAAAAAAATCAATGAATTCGATTTAAATTTCTATTTATGCTACTAAGTCTTACTCTAATTTGAATTTATTGTAAGGAATGTAGGGCAGTTAATGATCCAATCTCGAGAAATTCGACTCAACTCAAAGTTAAATTGAAAATTTTTTATTCAATATCAATCTAATTCAAAATATGAATGAGAGAAGTTCAATCGATCTAAGTTCGAGCAAGGCCTAACTCGTTTATTTTGAATTAAAGCTTGCTATGAATTAAATTTGATCTTTCAATTAATTTTTAATTTTTTAATCAAAATTTTAGATATAAATGTAGTTCATTACTACAAGTAATTTAAATTATGACTGTCTATCTTTATCAAATTATTAAAAATAAAAAGTGTATATTTAATCAACACACTTGAACAAAGTTCACGAAAAAAATTCTAATATAATCACCTTATTTCAAAAAAATAATATATTAAAATCAATTAAATTTATATTTATATATATATATATATATAATTTTATAAAATAAATATCATTTAAGTTCTTAAAATTTGAATTCCTCCAAATAAGGTTCCTAAAATTGCTATTATGGTTTCAAGTAGGCTTTTTTTATTTAATTTAACCTTTTAACTTTTAAATAAAAATTTGATTTAAATTAAATGTATAATATAAAACAGGACTAAAATAATACTAGTTTAAAAAACAAAAATAATAATAATAAATAAATTATTTTAATTATTCTACACAAATTTTAATATAAAAAATAATATTTTACTTCACATACTTAATAATTTTTAATAAAAATATAAACTTTATTTCGCATCTTAGATCAAATACTCAATTTGAATATTTTGGTCTAGAATGTAAAATAAAATTGATATTTTTATTTTAAATTATTGAGTATGTAAAGTAAAATAATATTTTTTATATTTGAATTTGTGTAGAATGATTTAAAAAATTTATTTATTATTATTATTGTTGTTTTTTAAATTTGTACCATTTTGGTCCTGTTTTAGTCCTGTTTTGGTCCTCAGTGTCGCTGCGAGACGGCGAGAGCAGGTAGGGCCGTGGGCGTCGCCGCGACAGCCGCTTTGCCGCTTCGGGCCGTCGGCGTCACCGGGAGAGCTGCGAGAGTCGCGTCGGCGAGAGCGGCAAGAGAAGCGTCAGGCCGTGGGCGGGAGCTGCGAGACTGCGTCGGCCGTGATGGCAGTCCGTGTCGCCGCGGAACGCCGGGACCACGAGACGGCGAGAGCAAGCAAGCCGAGCAGTGAGCAGTGTGAGGCCGTGCCGCCGTGGGCGTCACCGCGAGAGCTGCTTCCCCGCTTCAGATCGTCGGCATCACCCCGAGAGCCGCGAGAGTCACGTCTGCGTCGGCAAGAGTCGCGAAAGTCGCATCGGCGAGAGTCGCAAAAGTCGCGTTGGCGAGAGCCACAAGAGCAGCAAGAGAACCGTCGAGCCGCGGGCGGGAGCCGCGAGACCGCGTCGGGCCGTCGGCGTCGCCGGAGAGACACTAGAGTCGCTGCGAGTTGCCGGTCGCGAGGGCCGAGGATGAGGGATATGGAGATCGGAGACGAAGTGGACCCCCTGCTTGCGCACGAGGGCTGGGCCGCCGTGTAGGGCCAGCGCTATGCGGAGCACAAGCCCTCACGCACAAGTCCGGCGAGTGCATCTGCAAAAGTGGTGAAAGAACAAGGAGTATTTGTCTTTTTATGACTATATATTTAATTTAAATATAAATTTTATTTAAAAAATAAAAAAATATAAATAAAGAAAAAAAAAACTGATTGAAACCTCAATATCAATCTTGGAAAACTAATTGAAGAGTTTTTAAATTCGTGAACTACTCGATATTACTCAATCTCAAAAACTTGTACGATATTTAATCTATTTTAAATTATTTAATAGATCTAATTTCAAATAAGTTCAATCTAATTTTATCTCGACTCAAGATTGAATTAGTAAATTTCTCAAGTAATAAAAATAACTTATTAATTAACTTATTTGGATCAAATTATCTCTATTCATCCAAAATCCTATTTAATTTGGATGGATCTTCTTCAGCAAAATTAACGCCGTTAGATATGCCTGGTGAATATACAAAGTTATGTTCATAAAAAAAAAGATAATTACCTACATATCACATAATTTAATTTTATTTATATTTTACCAATTCATTCTTAGTTAATTACGTTATGCACACTCAAAATATTACAAAATCTTACATACATATATTTAAGTTAAAATTTAATCAAAATCTATTTAAAAAAAAATATTCTGTTAGTAAATCATTAAAATTATATTTTTACTTTTAATGGTACATATTTTTCTCTTCCTCAATACTACACTAAAGCGTTGATTTGTCCTAAAATCAATTCACGTCGTGAATGTCTCATTCCTTTGTCGCCACCTAAATATTAAAGTTTTAAATTTTTCACTCAAAATATATTTAAATATTCTTAAAATAATATGATGAATGACTCAAAATTTTTGTAATCTAACTGTAATTGAATTATTAAAAAACTATAATTACACATTATAATAAAAATAAATTAAAATATGTGTATGTAAAATTTTATAATATTTTGAGTGTGCAAGCGTAATTAACTAAAAATGGATGAGTAAGGCATAAATAAAACTAAATTACGTAATACGTATGTAAAAAAAAAAGAATATACAAAGTTATTAACTTCAGTCAGTTTTAAAAAAAAATTCACTCACACTCACTTCTTTAAAATCAATTCCAAAATTTAGAAATATCTTTTAATTATTACTTCAAAATCAAGAACATTACTTCAATTTTGTTTGGTAAGTTAAAAAATTTAAAATTTTATTTTCCAATTAAAAAAATTTTAATATTGAATTATCTATTATAAATATTAATAATAAAATAATTTTATAAAAGTTTGATTTGTTATTATTTTATTTATCATATATATATAATATTATTTTTTAAATTTGAACAAAATGAAGCTCAAAAAAGTTCTAATTTTTAATTATTAATGATAATTTTATTCACATCCTACTTCAACATATATAAAAATATTTATGCATAGGATCTCCAAATTTTCATATGCTACTTCACTGCTTAGAATTCCACTAAAGAATTTTGAATTTTATTTTATTTTATTTTTAAAAATAACATTGCCGTAATATTATACTAAACAGAGTACAGTAAAGTACAAAATTCATCTAACATCTCCTTTGAAGATATTACAAAAATTAATGAAGAAAAGCATACCTCTCTCTCTGAGCAGAAATCACCTAACACAGCACAGTGTACCAACAAATTAACCGCACAATTTATATTACGTTGTGCATGAATAATCTTATAAAAAGAGAATAAAATCAAAATCTTTACAATATACTCAACGACAAGATCTCTTTGTATGTCAGTATTTCTATTAATTTCTACTTGTAGTATTGGTTATTTTTGTTTTTGTATTTCCAACTTCTTGCTTGATCTCCCATAGTCTTTCAATGATCTCTTTAATTCTCTTTGTTATTATTTGTCGATAAACTTTATTTGATTGACTGAAGTTTCCTAAAATTCAATAAACCCAAATTTTATGTTAACCACAACTTACAAACTCGCTTGGATCTGAATCAAACTATCGATTATTTGAAAAATCCATAGACAATTTCTTATTTTCTATAGACAATTCCACATGCCTAGACACAATGCCAACCCTTTTTTTTTTTTTATTCTGATCTCAAGCTATATCTACTTTCTTGAACGAATACTTATCTAAATATCTACCTGATCTAATACTATAACAGACCGTTCGATTGACATGACTGAACAGTCCAATTTTCTAATAGACCGAACACGTCAAGACACTTTGTGTTTTAACACCGTTTACGGCGTTCTGCACACGACGGACTGATAACGTGGTGCACTCGCCGCATGCAATAGTTTCATAGAAAACGACACTAAATTTTTGCACTAATAAACTCAACTGAATCAAAAAATTTAAACCCAAACACAAGCTCAGTAGCTAAAATCTTGTAACAAACAAAAAAAAACTAGAAGATAATTAAAGCAAAAAAGAGTATATGCTCACAATTCATTCAGATGATACAAAACCTAGCACATCAAGTTTAACTACACAAATATTCACAAGAGATAGACTAACCTGATTCATTTGCCCAAATGAGTTAATATCCTGCTAATCAAAGCTTCCTTCTTCCCTGCAACTGGCAGGCTGTGTGCTGTTAGATAGTTCTTTAGCTCCACCACTGTGAGATCCTTCAGCTTTCCATTCTCAGCAAGCTCAGCCCAATCATAATTCGCAGACTCCTTCAATGCGACTTCCAACATCACCTTCCTCTTCCTCGAAGCTTCAGTCCCTGAAGCCTTCGCGGCGGCCTCTTCCTGATCATGATTTTCACCATAGACGGCGACTTTGAACTCTTCCATGGCATGAACAACTCCAGGCCTTGACATTCCTTCTTCATCAGGCAAAGTTTCATCTTTGACAGCAGGCATCTCATCTTCACCCAAGGCCAAAGCCTGCAATATAGCATAGTGTCTCTGCAATGAAGGATTTGCGAATTGGCAAACAGAAAATTCCTTCAAATCCATTCTTTTTATCAAAGCTGCAGCTTTCTTAATCTGATCATCGGTGACGCAGGGTTTAGCAAGATTCACATGAAGTTCTTCGGCAGATCGAATATCATCAGAGAATGGTAGATAGATCATGTGCATTCCAGGAGGCTCTAGCTGACCGCAGGAGCTCAAAATCTCATCTTGTGCGACGAGGGCAACCAGCTGTGGGCGAGAGGAGCTTCCATAAAATGCAAGCGCAAACCGGCGAAGCCGTAACATCGACCGATGTAAAGCAATGAAAGCACAGGTGCTTCCGGCAATCTCCTCATCGGTGGGATATAGAAATGTAGATGGCCTGAGATTGTGGTAATCTCTTAAGCAATCCAACGGCTTGAATCCGAGAAGCCGAAGATGGGTACTATCTGAAACCTTCTTCAATCTCGCTAACTCTTCAGCCGTAAATCTTATGACTTGACCTTTGAATTCATACGATCTTATGCGTGGGTCTTCGACCACAGCACCTGTGTCAGCACAAATGAACGACCTTTCCGTCTTCAAAGGACGATTGGTGATTGAATCAAGCCACATAACTGCGCCGGGCAAAGTAGGCCGAATCAGTGCATAAGCATTCACTTCAATGGAGATACCATTAGCTATCACAAACATGAAGGTTTTTACCTTCCGCTTCGAAAACATTCTCTTTTTGAGCTGATTGGTCATATCTAGTAGCTTTTCACCAGCAGATGTGAGAAACAGAGGCAATTCGTCGCCCTGCAAACCGATCAAATCGGCATAAAAGATTGAAACATCAAATCCGTTGCTTCCCACTGGAAGAACCTCGATCGAGATGCCAAGCTCCTGCGCATCCTTTGCCCGCTGCAGCGTAGTCCTGATCATGTCGGCTTTAGCTGCTCCGGAGATGCTCGCAAAGGGGTTATCTTCGTTAGTGAATATGAGGATTCTCTTGCTCACATTCTTCGAAGATCCTTTCCTTAGAAGGGCCTGTGCCACCCACAAAGCATTGTACAAGGAGTTATCCCTTGATGAAGGTTCAATCCAATACCGACTACCGATATAATGCATGAATCTCTGTTCAATGCTGGAGAATTCTTTGATCAATCTCGCTGTCGGCTGATCAAGAAACTCTCTTTCAACAACATTGAAGACATAAACACCGTTGAGGTCCTGAAGATTCTTCTTCTCCCTGGAGTTGAAGAAACAAATGGCAACTTCATCTGACGACCTACCAATGATCTGAGACTTAAGAGACTCCGAGATGCAGTTAATCGCAGCTTGAAAAAACGTCACACCCTTCTCATCTTCATGAGCACCGGCGGAGCCGAACATCTTGGGCGATGCGTCGACGAGGTAGACCACGAACTCCTTGGTAGGCTCCTTCTCCTGGAGGCCGTCTTCGTCGGAATCGGAGTCATCGAGGAAGATTCCCTCTGGATCCAAATCCATCGCGCAGGACACAGAGAAAGAAGGTTTCGAGCCCTAATCGAGGAGTGACGACGTACCTTAGCAAACCGGAAACAGCGACAAAACGACTCGAAGTCGTTCGGCTGCCAAGCTCCTCGTCCGCCGGCACCGACGAGAAGACGAAAAATGGGATCAGCAGTCGTGCCCGGCAGTCCGACAGCGCCACAGCGGTGCCTAGGTATTCTAGAGCCGAAGGCAGAACAAAAAAAAAAACCCGCCTTTGTTATTTTATACCGGCGTTCCATCTTCTCCTTTATTATTATTATTATTATTATTATTATTATTATTATTATTATTATTATTATTATTATTATTATTATTATTATTATTTATCATCTCACTTGTTTTTCTTTTTGGAGTAATTTCCATCCAGCCTCCATGATTAACCCATAATTTCATATGGATCTAAAAAAATAAAAACAAACAATTTAGGTCCTTTATACCTAAACATTTTTCCACATGATTTTTTTTTATCAAATTTCATTAAATTTAATAGATAAAGTATTATTTTAAAGAATTTAAAATATATATTTAAATATTAAAATTAATATTATAAATTACAATATAAAAAATATAAGTTAAAGTTTGAATAATAGTTTAAAATACTTAAATATATTTATAATACTTAATTTTATATTTTAAATTTAAAATAATAATTTAATAATAATTTTATATTTTTATAAACTTATATGAAATTTAAAATCTAATTCAAGGTCCCAAATGAAATTAACTTTTTCTTTATCTATCATTTGCCTTCTTCTGGAAAAAAGTAAAGGGTTTTGCCGTTTGTCTACTTTATATCAAATTATTATATTCCAACTGGCTAAAAAAAATTTTAAGTTGATATTTGTGTTCCAAAAATTAAATAATATATTTTTAATTATATATATAGACTAAAAAAATACATTTATGTTACTTAAAACTTCCTCCTATACGTGTTGGCTTTCCAAATTTTTATATTTCAATATCAGTAAAATTTTATAAATATTATTAAATGTATCATATTATTTATTTCAATTAATATAATCATTATTCAAATAAATTTTTTTTTATATATTTTTACATGTGCATAATTCAAATAGTATAACTGATCAAGAAAAATAATTCAAATATTATAATCTATTTCTTACTTAAACATAAATTACATGGAGATTCCTGAGATTTAAAAATTATTATAAATTAATTTTAACTTTTTTTAAAAACCTCAATTTAAACCTCTATAATTCTAAAAATATTATTATTTAATTCTAATTAAAATATAATTATTAATTTTTTACTATTATACAATAAAATTATTCTCAATTATTATCTTTTTAATTTTCTAAAATATAATTTTAAAACATTTATATTTTTATATTTTAAATTTTTAGAGTGAAAGAAAGGAAAAAAATTAAATTTTAAATTCTTATTCAACTTTTAAAGAAGAATGATAATAAAAAGATATAACAATCCTTCAAACTAATTAAAAAAAAATCAAATTTTATAATTTTTATCAAAAAATCCTACCAAAAAATTGAAATTTCGAAAAAGTGACCCAAACTGCTGTGCTTTTACAATCTCACAGACCAAAATCAAAATTTTTAAAAATTTTGATCAATTTACAATATTCTCTTGACCCGAGGCACCCGAATGCAATTTATCTTAAAAATAAACTAATATTCAGATATTTTCTCAAAAAAAAAAGAATACAAAAAAATCAACAACAACGATGACAATGGCAAGACTTAATCTTACTAAATGAAATCGGCTTCATGAAACATAAAAAAT
>KZ451940.1:82003-112039 GCA_002786265.1 Apostasia shenzhenica | reverse complement strand
CTCTAAAAAGTCGAAGAAATCAGAAGCAAAAAAAATTTCACACTCCAAATAACAACATACCGTCAAACAAGCTCTTTCTTCTTTGATTCTAGGACTGGAGGATCAATATCAATTCCCATGTTAGCAGCAGTGCCAGCTATAACTCTCATGGCAGCTTCAATGGAAGTAACAAGCTCTTTCTTCTTTGATTCTAGGACTGGAGGATCAATATCAATTCCCATGTTAGCAGCAGTGCCAGCTATAACTCTCATGGCAGCTTCAATGGAAGTAACAAGCTCTTTCTTCTTTGATTCTAGGACTGGAGGATCAATATCAATTCCCATGTTAGCAGCAGTGCCAGCTATAACTCTCATGGCAGCTTCAATGGAAGTAACAAGCTCTTTCTTCTTTGATTCTAGGACTGGAGGATCAATATCAATTCCCATGTTAGCAGCAGTGCCAGCTATAACTCTCATGGCAGCTTCAATGGAAGTAACAAGCTCTTTCTTCTTTGATTCTAGGACTGGAGGATCAATATCAATTCCCATGTTAGCAGCAGTGCCAGCTATAACTCTCATGGCAGCTTCAATGGAAGTAACAAGCTCTTTCTTCTTTGATTCTAGGACTGGAGGATCAATATCAATTCCCATGTTAGCAGCAGTGCCAGCTATAACTCTCATGGCAGCTTCAATGGAAGTAACAAGCTCTTTCTTCTTTGATTCTAGGACTGGAGGATCAATATCAATTCCCATGTTAGCAGCAGTGCCAGCTATAACTCTCATGGCAGCTTCAATGGAAGTAACAAGCTCTTTCTTCTTTGATTCTAGGACTGGAGGATCAATATCAATTCCCATGTTAGCAGCAGTGCCAGCTATAACTCTCATGGCAGCTTCAATGGAAGTAACAAGCTCTTTCTTCTTTGATTCTAGGACTGGAGGATCAATATCAATTCCCATGTTAGCAGCAGTGCCAGCTATAACTCTCATGGCAGCTTCAATGGAAGTAACAAGCTCTTTCTTCTTTGATTCTAGGACTGGAGGATCAATATCAATTCCCATGTTAGCAGCAGTGCCAGCTATAACTCTCATGGCAGCTTCAATGGAAGTAACAAGCTCTTTCTTCTTTGATTCTAGGACTGGAGGATCAATATCAATTCCCATGTTAGCAGCAGTGCCAGCTATAACTCTCATGGCAGCTTCAATGGAAGTAACAAGCTCTTTCTTCTTTGATTCTAGGACTGGAGGATCAATATCAATTCCCATGTTAGCAGCAGTGCCAGCTATAACTCTCATGGCAGCTTCAATGGAAGTAACAAGCTCTTTCTTCTTTGATTCTAGGACTGGAGGATCAATATCAATTCCCATGTTAGCAGCAGTGCCAGCTATAACTCTCATGGCAGCTTCAATGGAAGTAACAAGCTCTTTCTTCTTTGATTCTAGGACTGGAGGATCAATATCAATTCCCATGTTAGCAGCAGTGCCAGCTATAACTCTCATGGCAGCTTCAATGGAAGTAACAAGCTCTTTCTTCTTTGATTCTAGGACTGGAGGATCAATATCAATTCCCATGTTAGCAGCAGTGCCAGCTATAACTCTCATGGCAGCTTCAATGGAAGTAACAAGCTCTTTCTTCTTTGATTCTAGGACTGGAGGATCAATATCAATTCCCATGTTAGCAGCAGTGCCAGCTATAACTCTCATGGCAGCTTCAATGGAAGTAACAAGCTCTTTCTTCTTTGATTCTAGGACTGGAGGATCAATATCAATTCCCATGTTAGCAGCAGTGCCAGCTATAACTCTCATGGCAGCTTCAATGGAAGTAACAAGCTCTTTCTTCTTTGATTCTAGGACTGGAGGATCAATATCAATTCCCATGTTAGCAGCAGTGCCAGCTATAACTCTCATGGCAGCTTCAATGGAAGTAACAAGCTCTTTCTTCTTTGATTCTAGGACTGGAGGATCAATATCAATTCCCATGTTAGCAGCAGTGCCAGCTATAACTCTCATGGCAGCTTCAATGGAAGTAACAAGCTCTTTCTTCTTTGATTCTAGGACTGGAGGATCAATATCAATTCCCATGTTAGCAGCAGTGCCAGCTATAACTCTCATGGCAGCTTCAATGGAAGTAACAAGCTCTTTCTTCTTTGATTCTAGGACTGGAGGATCAATATCAATTCCCATGTTAGCAGCAGTGCCAGCTATAACTCTCATGGCAGCTTCAATGGAAGTAACAAGCTCTTTCTTCTTTGATTCTAGGACTGGAGGATCAATATCAATTCCCATGTTAGCAGCAGTGCCAGCTATAACTCTCATGGCAGCTTCAATGGAAGTAACAAGCTCTTTCTTCTTTGATTCTAGGACTGGAGGATCAATATCAATTCCCATGTTAGCAGCAGTGCCAGCTATAACTCTCATGGCAGCTTCAATGGAAGTAACAAGCTCTTTCTTCTTTGATTCTAGGACTGGAGGATCAATATCAATTCCCATGTTAGCAGCAGTGCCAGCTATAACTCTCATGGCAGCTTCAATGGAAGTAACAAGCTCTTTCTTCTTTGATTCTAGGACTGGAGGATCAATATCAATTCCCATGTTAGCAGCAGTGCCAGCTATAACTCTCATGGCAGCTTCAATGGAAGTAACAAGCTCTTTCTTCTTTGATTCTAGGACTGGAGGATCAATATCAATTCCCATGTTAGCAGCAGTGCCAGCTATAACTCTCATGGCAGCTTCAATGGAAGTAACAAGCTCTTTCTTCTTTGATTCTAGGACTGGAGGATCAATATCAATTCCCATGTTAGCAGCAGTGCCAGCTATAACTCTCATGGCAGCTTCAATGGAAGTAACAAGCTCTTTCTTCTTTGATTCTAGGACTGGAGGATCAATATCAATTCCCATGTTAGCAGCAGTGCCAGCTATAACTCTCATGGCAGCTTCAATGGAAGTAACAAGCTCTTTCTTCTTTGATTCTAGGACTGGAGGATCAATATCAATTCCCATGTTAGCAGCAGTGCCAGCTATAACTCTCATGGCAGCTTCAATGGAAGTAACAAGCTCTTTCTTCTTTGATTCTAGGACTGGAGGATCAATATCAATTCCCATGTTAGCAGCAGTGCCAGCTATAACTCTCATGGCAGCTTCAATGGAAGTAACAAGCTCTTTCTTCTTTGATTCTAGGACTGGAGGATCAATATCAATTCCCATGTTAGCAGCAGTGCCAGCTATAACTCTCATGGCAGCTTCAATGGAAGTAACAAGCTCTTTCTTCTTTGATTCTAGGACTGGAGGATCAATATCAATTCCCATGTTAGCAGCAGTGCCAGCTATAACTCTCATGGCAGCTTCAATGGAAGTAACAAGCTCTTTCTTCTTTGATTCTAGGACTGGAGGATCAATATCAATTCCCATGTTAGCAGCAGTGCCAGCTATAACTCTCATGGCAGCTTCAATGGAAGTAACAAGCTCTTTCTTCTTTGATTCTAGGACTGGAGGATCAATATCAATTCCCATGTTAGCAGCAGTGCCAGCTATAACTCTCATGGCAGCTTCAATGGAAGTAACAAGCTCTTTCTTCTTTGATTCTAGGACTGGAGGATCAATATCAATTCCCATGTTAGCAGCAGTGCCAGCTATAACTCTCATGGCAGCTTCAATGGAAGTAACAAGCTCTTTCTTCTTTGATTCTAGGACTGGAGGATCAATATCAATTCCCATGTTAGCAGCAGTGCCAGCTATAACTCTCATGGCAGCTTCAATGGAAGTAACAAGCTCTTTCTTCTTTGATTCTAGGACTGGAGGATCAATATCAATTCCCATGTTAGCAGCAGTGCCAGCTATAACTCTCATGGCAGCTTCAATGGAAGTAACAAGCTCTTTCTTCTTTGATTCTAGGACTGGAGGATCAATATCAATTCCCATGTTAGCAGCAGTGCCAGCTATAACTCTCATGGCAGCTTCAATGGAAGTAACAAGCTCTTTCTTCTTTGATTCTAGGACTGGAGGATCAATATCAATTCCCATGTTAGCAGCAGTGCCAGCTATAACTCTCATGGCAGCTTCAATGGAAGTAACAAGCTCTTTCTTCTTTGATTCTAGGACTGGAGGATCAATATCAATTCCCATGTTAGCAGCAGTGCCAGCTATAACTCTCATGGCAGCTTCAATGGAAGTAACAAGCTCTTTCTTCTTTGATTCTAGGACTGGAGGATCAATATCAATTCCCATGTTAGCAGCAGTGCCAGCTATAACTCTCATGGCAGCTTCAATGGAAGTAACAAGCTCTTTCTTCTTTGATTCTAGGACTGGAGGATCAATATCAATTCCCATGTTAGCAGCAGTGCCAGCTATAACTCTCATGGCAGCTTCAATGGAAGTAACAAGCTCTTTCTTCTTTGATTCTAGGACTGGAGGATCAATATCAATTCCCATGTTAGCAGCAGTGCCAGCTATAACTCTCATGGCAGCTTCAATGGAAGTAACAAGCTCTTTCTTCTTTGATTCTAGGACTGGAGGATCAATATCAATTCCCATGTTAGCAGCAGTGCCAGCTATAACTCTCATGGCAGCTTCAATGGAAGTAACAAGCTCTTTCTTCTTTGATTCTAGGACTGGAGGATCAATATCAATTCCCATGTTAGCAGCAGTGCCAGCTATAACTCTCATGGCAGCTTCAATGGAAGTAACAAGCTCTTTCTTCTTTGATTCTAGGACTGGAGGATCAATATCAATTCCCATGTTAGCAGCAGTGCCAGCTATAACTCTCATGGCAGCTTCAATGGAAGTAACAAGCTCTTTCTTCTTTGATTCTAGGACTGGAGGATCAATATCAATTCCCATGTTAGCAGCAGTGCCAGCTATAACTCTCATGGCAGCTTCAATGGAAGTAACA
This sequence comes from Apostasia shenzhenica, assembly GCA_002786265.1. Lineage (NCBI taxonomy): Eukaryota > Viridiplantae > Streptophyta > Magnoliopsida > Asparagales > Orchidaceae > Apostasia > Apostasia shenzhenica. The sequence goes on along the minus strand of KZ451940.1, from coordinate 107,176 downwards.
AGCTCTTTCTTCTTTGATTCTAGGACTGGAGGATCAATATCAATTCCCATGTTAGCAGCAGTGCCAGCTATAACTCTCATGGCAGCTTCAATGGAAGTAACAAGCTCTTTCTTCTTTGATTCTAGGACTGGAGGATCAATATCAATTCCCATGTTAGCAGCAGTGCCAGCTATAACTCTCATGGCAGCTTCAATGGAAGTAACAAGCTCTTTCTTCTTTGATTCTAGGACTGGAGGATCAATATCAATTCCCATGTTAGCAGCAGTGCCAGCTATAACTCTCATGGCAGCTTCAATGGAAGTAACAAGCTCTTTCTTCTTTGATTCTAGGACTGGAGGATCAATATCAATTCCCATGTTAGCAGCAGTGCCAGCTATAACTCTCATGGCAGCTTCAATGGAAGTAACAAGCTCTTTCTTCTTTGATTCTAGGACTGGAGGATCAATATCAATTCCCATGTTAGCAGCAGTGCCAGCTATAACTCTCATGGCAGCTTCAATGGAAGTAACAAGCTCTTTCTTCTTTGATTCTAGGACTGGAGGATCAATATCAATTCCCATGTTAGCAGCAGTGCCAGCTATAACTCTCATGGCAGCTTCAATGGAAGTAACAAGCTCTTTCTTCTTTGATTCTAGGACTGGAGGATCAATATCAATTCCCATGTTAGCAGCAGTGCCAGCTATAACTCTCATGGCAGCTTCAATGGAAGTAACAAGCTCTTTCTTCTTTGATTCTAGGACTGGAGGATCAATATCAATTCCCATGTTAGCAGCAGTGCCAGCTATAACTCTCATGGCAGCTTCAATGGAAGTAACAAGCTCTTTCTTCTTTGATTCTAGGACTGGAGGATCAATATCAATTCCCATGTTAGCAGCAGTGCCAGCTATAACTCTCATGGCAGCTTCAATGGAAGTAACAAGCTCTTTCTTCTTTGATTCTAGGACTGGAGGATCAATATCAATTCCCATGTTAGCAGCAGTGCCAGCTATAACTCTCATGGCAGCTTCAATGGAAGTAACAAGCTCTTTCTTCTTTGATTCTAGGACTGGAGGATCAATATCAATTCCCATGTTAGCAGCAGTGCCAGCTATAACTCTCATGGCAGCTTCAATGGAAGTAACAAGCTCTTTCTTCTTTGATTCTAGGACTGGAGGATCAATATCAATTCCCATGTTAGCAGCAGTGCCAGCTATAACTCTCATGGCAGCTTCAATGGAAGTAACAAGCTCTTTCTTCTTTGATTCTAGGACTGGAGGATCAATATCAATTCCCATGTTAGCAGCAGTGCCAGCTATAACTCTCATGGCAGCTTCAATGGAAGTAACAAGCTCTTTCTTCTTTGATTCTAGGACTGGAGGATCAATATCAATTCCCATGTTAGCAGCAGTGCCAGCTATAACTCTCATGGCAGCTTCAATGGAAGTAACAAGCTCTTTCTTCTTTGATTCTAGGACTGGAGGATCAATATCAATTCCCATGTTAGCAGCAGTGCCAGCTATAACTCTCATGGCAGCTTCAATGGAAGTAACAAGCTCTTTCTTCTTTGATTCTAGGACTGGAGGATCAATATCAATTCCCATGTTAGCAGCAGTGCCAGCTATAACTCTCATGGCAGCTTCAATGGAAGTAACAAGCTCTTTCTTCTTTGATTCTAGGACTGGAGGATCAATATCAATTCCCATGTTAGCAGCAGTGCCAGCTATAACTCTCATGGCAGCTTCAATGGAAGTAACAAGCTCTTTCTTCTTTGATTCTAGGACTGGAGGATCAATATCAATTCCCATGTTAGCAGCAGTGCCAGCTATAACTCTCATGGCAGCTTCAATGGAAGTAACAAGCTCTTTCTTCTTTGATTCTAGGACTGGAGGATCAATATCAATTCCCATGTTAGCAGCAGTGCCAGCTATAACTCTCATGGCAGCTTCAATGGAAGTAACAAGCTCTTTCTTCTTTGATTCTAGGACTGGAGGATCAATATCAATTCCCATGTTAGCAGCAGTGCCAGCTATAACTCTCATGGCAGCTTCAATGGAAGTAACAAGCTCTTTCTTCTTTGATTCTAGGACTGGAGGATCAATATCAATTCCCATGTTAGCAGCAGTGCCAGCTATAACTCTCATGGCAGCTTCAATGGAAGTAACAAGCTCTTTCTTCTTTGATTCTAGGACTGGAGGATCAATATCAATTCCCATGTTAGCAGCAGTGCCAGCTATAACTCTCATGGCAGCTTCAATGGAAGTAACAAGCTCTTTCTTCTTTGATTCTAGGACTGGAGGATCAATATCAATTCCCATGTTAGCAGCAGTGCCAGCTATAACTCTCATGGCAGCTTCAATGGAAGTAACAAGCTCTTTCTTCTTTGATTCTAGGACTGGAGGATCAATATCAATTCCCATGTTAGCAGCAGTGCCAGCTATAACTCTCATGGCAGCTTCAATGGAAGTAACAAGCTCTTTCTTCTTTGATTCTAGGACTGGAGGATCAATATCAATTCCCATGTTAGCAGCAGTGCCAGCTATAACTCTCATGGCAGCTTCAATGGAAGTAACAAGCTCTTTCTTCTTTGATTCTAGGACTGGAGGATCAATATCAATTCCCATGTTAGCAGCAGTGCCAGCTATAACTCTCATGGCAGCTTCAATGGAAGTAACAAGCTCTTTCTTCTTTGATTCTAGGACTGGAGGATCAATATCAATTCCCATGTTAGCAGCAGTGCCAGCTATAACTCTCATGGCAGCTTCAATGGAAGTAACAAGCTCTTTCTTCTTTGATTCTAGGACTGGAGGATCAATATCAATTCCCATGTTAGCAGCAGTGCCAGCTATAACTCTCATGGCAGCTTCAATGGAAGTAACAAGCTCTTTCTTCTTTGATTCTAGGACTGGAGGATCAATATCAATTCCCATGTTAGCAGCAGTGCCAGCTATAACTCTCATGGCAGCTTCAATGGAAGTAACAAGCTCTTTCTTCTTTGATTCTAGGACTGGAGGATCAATATCAATTCCCATGTTAGCAGCAGTGCCAGCTATAACTCTCATGGCAGCTTCAATGGAAGTAACAAGCTCTTTCTTCTTTGATTCTAGGACTGGAGGATCAATATCAATTCCCATGTTAGCAGCAGTGCCAGCTATAACTCTCATGGCAGCTTCAATGGAAGTAACAAGCTCTTTCTTCTTTGATTCTAGGACTGGAGGATCAATATCAATTCCCATGTTAGCAGCAGTGCCAGCTATAACTCTCATGGCAGCTTCAATGGAAGTAACAAGCTCTTTCTTCTTTGATTCTAGGACTGGAGGATCAATATCAATTCCCATGTTAGCAGCAGTGCCAGCTATAACTCTCATGGCAGCTTCAATGGAAGTAACAAGCTCTTTCTTCTTTGATTCTAGGACTGGAGGATCAATATCAATTCCCATGTTAGCAGCAGTGCCAGCTATAACTCTCATGGCAGCTTCAATGGAAGTAACAAGCTCTTTCTTCTTTGATTCTAGGACTGGAGGATCAATATCAATTCCCATGTTAGCAGCAGTGCCAGCTATAACTCTCATGGCAGCTTCAATGGAAGTAACAAGCTCTTTCTTCTTTGATTCTAGGACTGGAGGATCAATATCAATTCCCATGTTAGCAGCAGTGCCAGCTATAACTCTCATGGCAGCTTCAATGGAAGTAACAAGCTCTTTCTTCTTTGATTCTAGGACTGGAGGATCAATATCAATTCCCATGTTAGCAGCAGTGCCAGCTATAACTCTCATGGCAGCTTCAATGGAAGTAACAAGCTCTTTCTTCTTTGATTCTAGGACTGGAGGATCAATATCAATTCCCATGTTAGCAGCAGTGCCAGCTATAACTCTCATGGCAGCTTCAATGGAAGTAACAAGCTCTTTCTTCTTTGATTCTAGGACTGGAGGATCAATATCAATTCCCATGTTAGCAGCAGTGCCAGCTATAACTCTCATGGCAGCTTCAATGGAAGTAACAAGCTCTTTCTTCTTTGATTCTAGGACTGGAGGATCAATATCAATTCCCATGTTAGCAGCAGTGCCAGCTATAACTCTCATGGCAGCTTCAATGGAAGTAACAAGCTCTTTCTTCTTTGATTCTAGGACTGGAGGATCAATATCAATTCCCATGTTAGCAGCAGTGCCAGCTATAACTCTCATGGCAGCTTCAATGGAAGTAACAAGCTCTTTCTTCTTTGATTCTAGGACTGGAGGATCAATATCAATTCCCATGTTAGCAGCAGTGCCAGCTATAACTCTCATGGCAGCTTCAATGGAAGTAACAAGCTCTTTCTTCTTTGATTCTAGGACTGGAGGATCAATATCAATTCCCATGTTAGCAGCAGTGCCAGCTATAACTCTCATGGCAGCTTCAATGGAAGTAACAAGCTCTTTCTTCTTTGATTCTAGGACTGGAGGATCAATATCAATTCCCATGTTAGCAGCAGTGCCAGCTATAACTCTCATGGCAGCTTCAATGGAAGTAACAAGCTCTTTCTTCTTTGATTCTAGGACTGGAGGATCAATATCAATTCCCATGTTAGCAGCAGTGCCAGCTATAACTCTCATGGCAGCTTCAATGGAAGTAACAAGCTCTTTCTTCTTTGATTCTAGGACTGGAGGATCAATATCAATTCCCATGTTAGCAGCAGTGCCAGCTATAACTCTCATGGCAGCTTCAATGGAAGTAACAAGCTCTTTCTTCTTTGATTCTAGGACTGGAGGATCAATATCAATTCCCATGTTAGCAGCAGTGCCAGCTATAACTCTCATGGCAGCTTCAATGGAAGTAACAAGCTCTTTCTTCTTTGATTCTAGGACTGGAGGATCAATATCAATTCCCATGTTAGCAGCAGTGCCAGCTATAACTCTCATGGCAGCTTCAATGGAAGTAACAAGCTCTTTCTTCTTTGATTCTAGGACTGGAGGATCAATATCAATTCCCATGTTAGCAGCAGTGCCAGCTATAACTCTCATGGCAGCTTCAATGGAAGTAACAAGCTCTTTCTTCTTTGATTCTAGGACTGGAGGATCAATATCAATTCCCATGTTAGCAGCAGTGCCAGCTATAACTCTCATGGCAGCTTCAATGGAAGTAACAAGCTCTTTCTTCTTTGATTCTAGGACTGGAGGATCAATATCAATTCCCATGTTAGCAGCAGTGCCAGCTATAACTCTCATGGCAGCTTCAATGGAAGTAACAAGCTCTTTCTTCTTTGATTCTAGGACTGGAGGATCAATATCAATTCCCATGTTAGCAGCAGTGCCAGCTATAACTCTCATGGCAGCTTCAATGGAAGTAACAAGCTCTTTCTTCTTTGATTCTAGGACTGGAGGATCAATATCAATTCCCATGTTAGCAGCAGTGCCAGCTATAACTCTCATGGCAGCTTCAATGGAAGTAACAAGCTCTTTCTTCTTTGATTCTAGGACTGGAGGATCAATATCAATTCCCATGTTAGCAGCAGTGCCAGCTATAACTCTCATGGCAGCTTCAATGGAAGTAACAAGCTCTTTCTTCTTTGATTCTAGGACTGGAGGATCAATATCAATTCCCATGTTAGCAGCAGTGCCAGCTATAACTCTCATGGCAGCTTCAATGGAAGTAACAAGCTCTTTCTTCTTTGATTCTAGGACTGGAGGATCAATATCAATTCCCATGTTAGCAGCAGTGCCAGCTATAACTCTCATGGCAGCTTCAATGGAAGTAACAAGCTCTTTCTTCTTTGATTCTAGGACTGGAGGATCAATATCAATTCCCATGTTAGCAGCAGTGCCAGCTATAACTCTCATGGCAGCTTCAATGGAAGTAACAAGCTCTTTCTTCTTTGATTCTAGGACTGGAGGATCAATATCAATTCCCATGTTAGCAGCAGTGCCAGCTATAACTCTCATGGCAGCTTCAATGGAAGTAACAAGCTCTTTCTTCTTTGATTCTAGGACTGGAGGATCAATATCAATTCCCATGTTAGCAGCAGTGCCAGCTATAACTCTCATGGCAGCTTCAATGGAAGTAACAAGCTCTTTCTTCTTTGATTCTAGGACTGGAGGATCAATATCAATTCCCATGTTAGCAGCAGTGCCAGCTATAACTCTCATGGCAGCTTCAATGGAAGTAACAAGCTCTTTCTTCTTTGATTCTAGGACTGGAGGATCAATATCAATTCCCATGTTAGCAGCAGTGCCAGCTATAACTCTCATGGCAGCTTCAATGGAAGTAACAAGCTCTTTCTTCTTTGATTCTAGGACTGGAGGATCAATATCAATTCCCATGTTAGCAGCAGTGCCAGCTATAACTCTCATGGCAGCTTCAATGGAAGTAACAAGCTCTTTCTTCTTTGATTCTAGGACTGGAGGATCAATATCAATTCCCATGTTAGCAGCAGTGCCAGCTATAACTCTCATGGCAGCTTCAATGGAAGTAACAAGCTCTTTCTTCTTTGATTCTAGGACTGGAGGATCAATATCAATTCCCATGTTAGCAGCAGTGCCAGCTATAACTCTCATGGCAGCTTCAATGGAAGTAACAAGCTCTTTCTTCTTTGATTCTAGGACTGGAGGATCAATATCAATTCCCATGTTAGCAGCAGTGCCAGCTATAACTCTCATGGCAGCTTCAATGGAAGTAACAAGCTCTTTCTTCTTTGATTCTAGGACTGGAGGATCAATATCAATTCCCATGTTAGCAGCAGTGCCAGCTATAACTCTCATGGCAGCTTCAATGGAAGTAACAAGCTCTTTCTTCTTTGATTCTAGGACTGGAGGATCAATATCAATTCCCATGTTAGCAGCAGTGCCAGCTATAACTCTCATGGCAGCTTCAATGGAAGTAACAAGCTCTTTCTTCTTTGATTCTAGGACTGGAGGATCAATATCAATTCCCATGTTAGCAGCAGTGCCAGCTATAACTCTCATGGCAGCTTCAATGGAAGTAACAAGCTCTTTCTTCTTTGATTCTAGGACTGGAGGATCAATATCAATTCCCATGTTAGCAGCAGTGCCAGCTATAACTCTCATGGCAGCTTCAATGGAAGTAACAAGCTCTTTCTTCTTTGATTCTAGGACTGGAGGATCAATATCAATTCCCATGTTAGCAGCAGTGCCAGCTATAACTCTCATGGCAGCTTCAATGGAAGTAACAAGCTCTTTCTTCTTTGATTCTAGGACTGGAGGATCAATATCAATTCCCATGTTAGCAGCAGTGCCAGCTATAACTCTCATGGCAGCTTCAATGGAAGTAACAAGCTCTTTCTTCTTTGATTCTAGGACTGGAGGATCAATATCAATTCCCATGTTAGCAGCAGTGCCAGCTATAACTCTCATGGCAGCTTCAATGGAAGTACAGTTCAAATCTGGGAGCTTCTCCTGAGCAATGGCACGAGCCTGATCTATCGTTATTTTCCCCACCTTCTGCAACTTGGGCTCCTTCGAGCCCTTCTCCACTCCTATTCCATTACCGAGTTTTAACCTATTGAGTTTCATATATAGGCCGAGTTTGCATTCATATAAAAAACATCGTCACCGCTATGGCATCGATAGATTCATACCAACCATATTGCAGCTGAAGTAAAAGTAAATACATATTATCAAGTACAAACCTGACTAACTCCTAAAATAAAGATGTTGCAAAACTATATCTCAATTGATATCTTTGAAACAAGTAAAATGAGTTATATAACAGCTACCTCGTTGGCACTTCTATACACACGTGTAATTCTATACTTTCTAAAGGAGTCCTAAACATGTACAGAAGGGCTATATAGTAGATGTTTTGGGGGTCTCTTTCCTTGATCGCTCTAATGATCTCGACTATGATGATGGAGGAGTCGCATTTGAGCTAAACTTCATCTACTTGTCCGACCGCTGCTCCACCAACTTTAAGGCCTCGAAAGCTGCGGTTCTCTCAGCCGCCATAACTGCTTGGGTTGTGAATATGAAGGCCCCTTGCCGCAAGTAGGGTAACAACATGATCACGGACTGCTCCGCCTACGCCTGCCATGCCATATCATTAACCGCTTCATCGAAGTTACCTGAGTCATCCTATTGGTAACAACATGCTTTTTGTTGCATATGCCCATAGAGCATATGCTATTCTCTGCTGTATGTAGATGTTAATCTTTAGATCTAACACCACATTATCCAAAGTTTTATAATTGATAACCACTGTCATATAACAAAATTAGCATATTAGTTGGTTTAAGCCTCCCTACAAGCACTCATAAGATTTTTTTCTGAATAGGACTGAATGGAGAAGAGAAGGGACAAGTTTGGAATAGATAACTGTCACCAATTTGATCATTAATCTTTAGATCAACTAGAAATATCCTAATGCACAACACTATCTATCTGAATAATAGAAATAAGATAGAGATCTTTTTGGAATGTGTGAATGATGAGAAATAAAGTTAGTTATTATGTTGGAATGTGTGAGGGATGTGATATAAAGTTAGTTATTATGTTGGGATATGTGAGGAATGTGATATAAGTTATTTATTATTTTGGTAATATGTGTAGGATATGAAATAAAGTTAATTTTTAGTATTAAATTTTATGTGTGATGTGATGTGCCTGTTTAAAATTAAACCAGGTTAATTTAAAACTGTCAAACAAACAGGGGCCTAGAGCTTCTCTCTACAAGATATGTACAGTAAAAAAATGAGCCTTTCGTATATCACGCATAACATATATATAACCATTCCTGAAAGAGACATAGATACATATATACACATATATATAACCAGTCGAAATACGAAACATAAACAACCGAAACATAGAAAACCGAAGCATATGCAGTCAAAGAAAAGGAATAATCATTAGATTGTATAATTGTGATCAAGATGGCATCGGATCAAACAAAAAAGTTGTAGGATCAGTATCGGCCTAAAGCGGGTGAATTATAATTAAAATTTCAATAAATTTAATTTACTCAAATATAACAAGTTAGCACAATAATAAAAGCATAAATATAAAAATAAGCTAAAGTAAATAAAAATATACAAGTAATAAGAAATCACAACTACAAGGCACACATGATATAATGAGGTTCGATATTTTAAGGTATCTACATCCTCGACCCAAAGGCACCCAATTATCTATCCACTAAAAACACTCCTTTTGTCAAAGACAAAGAAGCCCATACAAACAAAACCAAATCCTCCTCTAAAATCTACTAAAGGCCCTCTCACTATAAGTTGAGGCACACACACTATTCACTCTAACCTTAACTTGAAGCTTTCTCCTCTTCACAAGAATAAAAAATGAAAACAATGAGAAGGGAAAGCTTAGAGATTATAATAGAACTAGAAAAAATCAAACTTACTTTCTCCTCCAAAATTAAGCTTATATGCAAGAAAGAGAATGAACACTTGAGCACTTAAAACTTTAGTCCTTTGCTTTCTCTAAATAATTGTTCTCTAATCACTTAAGAGCTAGGAGAGATTGATGTGAATATTAAGAGTAAAAAAATTCCTAAAGAGTCGAGAAAAAGATCAAAGAATCAGCGAGTTCTCTTAAATAGGGGAGGCTCCAATGACTAATACAGCTGGAAACTAGCAACGCTTGATTAATCAAGTAACTAGTCGTTGGAGTTTAACAGCTAGATTCTTGCCAAGTTTGATCGATCAATCTACTTTGATTGATTATTAATTGATCAATACAAGACCTTTGATTTAAATGTCTATTGTTTTTGATCGATCAACATTAGTTTGATTGATCAAATAATCGATCAAATAAGCTTTACCACTTGAAGCAGTCACCTTGGATCGATCAAACAATGGTAGTGCATTGATATTGATCAATCAAACACTATCATCAATCAATTGGTCAATCAAAAACAATGAAAACCCAATTTAATGACTTGTGTGCTCAAGGTTTCATTCAACTAACTCCAATGCAACAAAACCCAAACCAATGAAAGAGAATTACAATAATATACAATAGATATCATTGTAAAATAAATGTTTGTCTTCAAGCTCCAAATTTTTCAATACTTCTCAATCATATTCAAGCTTGAAAGTGTGGAAGATCAATTTAGCAATAAGACTCTAAGTATACACACATAAACTTTAATAATCATTAGACACTAATTAACTTAAACATGGTAATAAACATCAAAATACATAATTATATTATGATTACGATGGAGAAACCAATAATAGTAAGAAAGGGAGCTGATTCCAAACGAGAAAAAAGAAAATGATTAATGTCAATCAAAAATTGTGAATTCTAAATGAAGATACTATGAAACTTTAACTGACCTGCAGTGTGCAGCTTTCTCTTTACATGACAGTTGGGGAGAGATGGATTCAGTTAAAATATTGAAAACTTTAGGTCTAACTTGTTCTTGGTTTAAAGTTAAATTAAAAAGTACTTCTCTCTGAGTAATTTTCATTATCACAATTTGTACAAGATTTGAAGAAATTTGGAACATTTCCTTTTGAGGAAGCAAAAGTCAAGGGTTAATTACTTACTGAGATCCTTACATCACTTGCACTTGCATTCTAACTTCTACATTTTGAACAATGTCATTTCAATTATGTCATAAGTGTTTAAAAAAGTTACTTTTCAAAGTCTTTTCATAAATTTTGAATTTAACAAATTTTTAAAGCATTTTTATAAAGACCAAACTGCCCCTTCCACTTATTTTTCTTTCATTCTTAGAACTTGAACTGAATTCACTCATTTTAGCCACCCCACAAATCCTGCTTGACACAAAGCCATGACTCACTAGAGGGTAGCAACTATGTTGTTGCTCCTCACTGTCCTTATCTCATTGGCAATGGCAACAATGAAGATCAATGTTTCCTCTTCGACGTCAAAAAGAGAAACACCGTCCACTTAACAACAATGTCCGCCTTGTTGACATATCAGTGGTGATCATTTTGCAAAGATGGATTTCCTAAATTAAAAAGTTGGGACCTGCATGTCTGGAACGACAAACAATTTTAACTTAATACATAGGTCAAGCAAGGCTTAGTGTCTTTAGATAAATCTGTGAAGGGTAAGGAAATTGTGAAAACCAAAGTTTATGAGTGATTCAACAGCTTCATATGTGAAGAAGTAAAATAGAAATCCCATAAAGCTTTCATTCAAACACCAGAAAATCCTACAATGGTAAACCTATAGATAGTACCCCAGCCTCAAACAATCTTTTCACCTGGCCATTTGCTACATTAGTGCCCCCCAAATAAAAGAAAAGCTTCTAATAAGATGACTATTCACATTGCTATTGACGGTGTAGCTAAAAAGTCAACAAGAATCATAAGAACCAAAAAGAAATATTTGAATTAAAGTAAAAAGATAATTAATAGTCAACATATCCTGGTGATCCACTTGATCAGAAACTAGTAAAGCTGTGAGAAAAGTATTTTGTTTAAGTCGTAGGACGAGCTCGAGTAATGATACAAGTTCCACACACTGTTACTCCCCTTGTTCCTATACAATTAAAACAGAAACATATCTTACACTCAATTTGGCTAAGGCTAGTTATTGAGAGTCGTTCAATCAGATGGATCTCCCACATATTGGTTTTTTTTCCAATGACCTAACACCCGAAAAATCTCAAAAAGAGATGCACGGAAGGAGAAGCATAAGCAGTGGCTCTTTGGACACAAGCATGCTTTCCCTATCATAGTTGTTTTACGTTTATGATGCTTAAGTGAATAATGATTCAAGTGGCAATCGGTACCATGCCACACTCCGCCTTTCTTCAGTTGAGCCACAGCTCTTTTCTCCCTCACGGCTTTCGGATTCTTCCTCTCTCGGCCTTTCAAGTACTTTGTTATGAAAAACTGCAAATATTCGGTGAGAAGTTCCGTGATTCCTCCACATTATCATGCACTCAAACTATTTTCTACGAATGACATTGTCATGCTTCTATAAATGGATAATCCACGAAAATACTGTCTAATGAAACAAACATTATACCAGATATAAGATAGAAAAAGTGGGAAAATTCAAGCTATTAGTAAAATAGTTGCAAACCTGCAGCCTTGAGGAGAAGAACTGAGGCAGGAGGAGTCTTCAAGACAAAAGTAAAGCTTTTATCCTGCCCAATATGGATGAAAAATAATCTTTTTATGATCTTCTCAAGAATTCCACAGAAGACTTTCAAAATAACAAATTCTAACGAGCTGTTTGGATCCCAGCAACCAATGCATACAATAGTGATTTTCCACTACTAGCATCATTGATTTCACAACAGTTTTGTAAGCAGAGCTTAAGAACTGTCTTATTACTGTGAAGTACATGCAGAAAATTCGCCCCAGTTCATCCGCCAAGAGCAATTTATTCCCATCTCTCCTACTTCAAGCACACTCACAAACTAAGAAATTTGCTTCCAAGAATTTAAACCCGTGATTCAAACAGATTGATGATTCATAATGCAAAAGAAGAAACGAAGAAACATCAAAAAGTAAGATCTTCAAACACAAGGAGGAAGATAATGCTCACGTCGTAGACGGTAATTTCCACAGGAATCACATAACCAGCCTTCTCCGCGGTCTTGGCATTGTACTCTTTGCAGAAAGCCATTATGTTCACTCCCTTGGAACCCAGCGCAGGTCCGACAGGCGGCGCTGGCGTCGCCTTTCCCGCCTCAAGAGCCAGCTTGACGATACCCACCACTGAAAAGAGAAACGAGCTGCTAAGAGAAACTAACCAATAAGATGGGAATCGTAGTAGGACCCATACCCTTCTTAGCTTTCCCCTTGGGAGGAGCCATGGCTCTCACGATGAGGGACTTCGCAGAGCGAAGAGAGCATTCTCTGCGGATGAGTGGGCCGAAAGAGAACTTAAGGGTAGAGGAGAATCCCGGGAGGAAGGAAGATGAGAGATTGGGTTTAGCAGGAGAAGGCGACGGGGACAGGGAAAAGGAAAGGGGGGCGGAAATGGCGGCGGCCATGCAAGGGGGTTTGAGAGCAGGACTGTGGAAGGATGAGGAAGACGAAAGAGATGATAACGGAGCCAAGAAACAGAGAAATAGGCCATCATGGGCTTCAAGCTCACAAAAGGCCCGGCCCACTAACACTACATTGACTAAAGCCCAAGTAACATAAAGAGACATTTACATAAAGAACACCTCAAATTTGAAATATTACATGTCTCACCGTTAAAGATGAAATATTATATTTAACACACTAAAATCTCAAAATATTAATTTTTATGTCCTAAATTCTTTTAATAATAAAAATTAAATCATAATTTCTAAATTTTAAGAGTCTATTTGTTTGCAAAATTTAATTTTAATAAATTTAAGATTAAACTTAGTTAGAGATATTTTTATATTGAAAATTGTGAATGATGCAAAATAAAATTAGTCATTATATTGAGAACTGTGAGCGATATGATATAAATTAGTTATTATTTTAATAATATGTGTAGGATGTAAAATAAAGTTAATTTTTAATATTAAATTTTATATATAATGTAATATGCCTGTTTAAATTTTATATGTAATGAAAATTATAACCAAGTTCTTTTCATAAACATTAGTGTTCACGATCGAATAGGCTTTTATGATTCGTGAATTTTTTAAAGATTAATAAATATTTAGATAAGTTGAAAATATTAAATGATTCATTAATTGAGCTTCGGATAAAAGTAAATTAAAAAATTTTAGAGAAAATATGTATCGACTTAAAATAAATAAAAATAAAATAAAAATAAAAATTTGGCTGAGAGGAGAAGAACTAGTTGTTGTTCTTGAAGAGCTCCAAGAGGTGCTCCTGATCCAAATTCCTCGTCCAAAACTTCCTGTAGTACTCCTCGTACGTGAAGCTCCGGTAAACCGCCGGCGAGTGGCGGCCGGCGAGCCCCTCGGCAGACTCGATGACTGCGCTGCGGCATGGGCAGAGGAACGAGGCCACCGACAGCCTCTCCCTCTCGGAGCTCACCACCGCCCGGTGCCAGACGCTTCGGTACCTCCCGTTGCTGAGCGCCTGCATCTGGTCGCCGACGTTGACGACGAGGGCTTCCGGCCGGGGGTCGACGGCGACCCACCGGCCGGAGGGGCCGAGGACCTGGAGCCCGGCGGCGCGGGGGTCCTGGAGGAGGACGGTGAGCGCGTTGGGGTCGGTGTGGGCGGGGAGGCCGTAGGTGAGCTCCGGCTCGGGGCACCGAGGGTAGAAGTTGACTGCCATGTGCTGTTCCTGCTCGCCGAGAGCTCGGAGGATGTCGTCTTCTTCGAGGCCGAGGCTGAGGGAGATCAACCCTAGAAGACGGCAGCCGACTCGCCGGACTTCTGTGCAGTATTTGCTCACCACCTCCCTGTGATCAACACCCACAATGGGTCGTAAAAAAATTGACGACCAATTTAAGAATCGATCTACTATTTAGGTCGTGAGCAGACAAGCTGTAATCGAAGAGAACAAAATATGATCATCAGATGATATCTCAAGAAAAGAAAATCGATGGAGCAAAGCACGTACATCCTCTAGCAAGCTTCTAAGTTGAATGATGAGTAGTCAAAAGGGCACAAAAATAATCGTACCATATCAAAAAGAAATGTGAGTTCTAAAAATGCTTTTGAGGTAAAACTGTGAGCTTGAAATCGAGTAGTTTTGAGATGGGTTACTCTTCTAAAAAATACTTAACTCACACCCAATGCGGACAATAGTACTCTACATTTGAAATACGAGATGTTACACGTGTTCTTAGTTTGTCCTGATGAACTAGTCAACTTTTTACAACACTAATCATAATATATATTAAGGTGATGATCAATGTCCCCAAGATCGATAACGGCACAATATTCGGATCGATATTTACCACGAATGGAGCTTGAGTCATTTTTGTTCCATATTTAAAGTTTGTAATTTTATCGAGCCTAGTTTGAGCTATTATTAGATTAGATGGAATTTAACCCCGCTCAATTTTTATTAATTTATAAATGAGATAAAAGTACTTATATGATATAATTGTTTATTATTTTTGTAAAATGAAAGTAAAACGTAATAGTTAGAGTATGTATTGAATAAGTCAGTATATATATGAGTATGGTTGACTCGATAAGTTAAAAGCTGGAGGCCACCAAGTAATGATCAAACTCGAATCGATCTCTAAATTAATAAGCCGAGTTTAAACCATGCCTAAATTGACTTGAAGTTGGGTCATTTTCCCCCATGATATAACTCCATTAGGATTATTTTTAATCAATATTTACATACATAAAAACTTTGCATTATTTTATTTATATATTGTAACACGTTCATATTATATTGTATTATTACAACAATTCACATAATTAACAACAGAACGATAAAATTATAAACATCAATTTAGCATCGAATAGATCCCCAATGTCATATTAAGGAGTGCTAATAATCGATCATCGATGCTAGCTTCACCAATAATAACTCGATACAAAAACTACTCATACTTGTTACGTATTCTAAATATGTTATTAGCTAGTGTTGAAATATTTTTTAGTGTCAACAATCTAATGTTAATAACTCGTTTTATTATAATGATACGAGATTTTCAAGCTGAGCTGGGTACTGCTCAAATTTAGCTTGTATTAATTCGAATTTAAGTTCAGTACTAACTTCATTTTACATCCGAGTTTGAGCTAGATACTAACTTCATTTTATATCATATATAACTCTAAAATAACAAAAAATATTTTTATTCAAATTTAAGTTCAATTTAATAGCTAATGTATTTTTTATAAACAAGCTTCATTTATCACCAATATTAATGAGCTCGTCTAGATAATTCAATTACAACCTCGATAATTAGTAAACTTAAATCGAGCTTATTCATTTGTAAACAAACCGATTTTTGAACATGGTTGCCAAATGCTCGACCTGTTTGTAAATATTTTTAGGGTTTAGGGTTTAGGATTTAGGATTTAGGGTTTGAAAATCTAAGCCGAGTTTGAAAATAAACATGATCAAACTCGGCTCATTTACAGCCCTAGCTAGCACTGGCACTGCCCACCATGTGTACCGAAAAAAATTTAATGAGGACTTTAACGTACAGCCTTAAAATGGAGGGACCAAACAGGGAATTTCTAAAAACGATGCATGGGACCAAACTACTATGCTTTTGAAACCTGAGGGACCAAAATGTATTTTACATATTTATTTATTTTAAATTTTAGGGGCGCCATTAATTCACCTGAAAGCTGGAGGCTTGGAGGGCCATGCCGGAAGGTGCTCCTCCAGAGGGTAACAATGGAGGCGAAGATAATCCCTCCAGTTGTGCACCTTCTCCTTCTTGACATTGAAGCTGGTCGAGAGCCTCACCTTCTTCGCCGGATCGTCGGAGTAGAGCCGCAATTTCTCCTCCGCCGGCAGCCGGAAGAACTCGCCGGCGACGGCCAGCATCATCACTATCAGCTCGGACTGGATCCCGTGGTTCACCACCTGAAAGAAGCCTTAGGAACAGCATGCATCGCGGACCTGGGCGATGAGGAATTTGTCGCCGGAGGAGAGATCTACAACCGGGATGTTGCCGTCGGTCTCGACGACGGCGAAGTTGGGGCGCTGGGTCTCCGGCCGGACGTAGGACTCTGGCACTGTTTCGGGTGGGGTGCCGATGGAAAGGAGCTTCTCCGCCATGGGTGAGGGTGGAGGGAGTTCGCCGGAGAGTGCAGGGTTTGCCGGAGAAGGAGAGGGCAGTTTGGGCAGATATATATATATATATAAGAGAGAGTTTGGGGCATCCAGAAGAGCACACAAAAATTTAAGGTGGTTCAGGGAGGAAATCCCCCACATCCACCGAGCGATCGAGACTTCACTAAAGGAAAAAGGGTAGCCGTGAAGGCTAATACAATGTTAGGAAAGAAAAGAGGGAGAGAGCCAGAAAGAGCTCCTCAGTTGGGGCTCTAATACAATGAGAATGAGAGAACCAGGGAAGCTGCTTATACCCTGGCCGCTCTTGTTAATTTTTTCCTCTCTGATATCCGATCTTGGATCCTGGATCTCCTCCTCTGCTTGGAAACTGTTCAGAGGTATTTGTAGGCGATGGATTGCATAGCTTTGCCCTGGTTTTCCGGAGGAAAGGAGGTAAACAAACTCTAGGTTCGCGCCGCTTGTCGGCCGCCGGAGGGACCAAAAGCCGTCAAAGTAGGATGCTAACTTTTAATATTGGTACTGCTTCAGGGGATCCGTGACAGCTGGGGCATGCGGACCATTGATTTGCGTGTCTTGGAAAGAAGGTCTTGTACGAGAATCAGTGCGGTTGGGCCAAGCTGATTGTGCCAAGCATTGCTTTGTAACATCGTCATCGACGTTACCAGGGATGGTCCTAGCTCGTCGTGGACGAGGCTTGGTTGACCCTCGTGTCTGAGGTTTGATTGAACCTTCGTATCCGAGGTTTAACCGGGGTCAGAAACCTGTGAGAATAGATAGATGAGTTAGTAAGTAAATAAAAGCTAAATGCCAGACGCCACCACGTGTACGGCAGGGATGCAGCGCTGGAACCACGTGTTAACAACTACTATCCTACAAACATTGTAACCGTAGATGATCTAATACTTTAATAAATGTTATCCTTCCACTCTCATCCCATCATACATCAACCTGCCAAAATTGTTCTCTTTTGGTATTTTGCGCTACTGAAAATGAAAACTCGTATTTTTCACCATCAAAGCCATCAATTTTGCCAAGTTGCGGCTAGGGTGCTGTGGTTTCAAGGTTGCAACTTGCAGAAATTAAAGGTTAATTATGAGGGTGTAAATCATGATGTTTTATTCTAATGCGTGCACAATACCAAAAATAATAATTTTAAGTTTGGAAAATGCAATATCAAAAAATAAAAAAAAAAGTTTGGGAACTACAATTCTCTTTATTTTGAGGGACATCAGAATTGTGTTAGGTGAAACTCACCAAATTAAACGACTGCATCCATGAACATCTTCCAAGCTTTCATCATATATAGATTAAACAAAGAAATTCTTTGGCCGAATCCATCATAATAAGTTATTATCGAAGCACATATCAACATGTCTGTCACATCCCGAAATTTCGAAGTCAAAAGAAATTGAAATATAAGCTGATTTGAGGTTTAAAAATTAAAACTGATTTGAATTTAAAATGAAGAATTTTAGACCTAAAAATAATAATTTTGGACCTATTCACAAGAGTTTGAAAATAGGGGGACTAAATTGCAATTGTTCAAGGAGAAGAAAAAAAAGGGAAAGACAAGAAGGAATAGAAAGAAGAGGAAAGCTCGTACAGATTTTCGAGCATTGTTTAACGATTTTCGAGCATGTGAAAACGGATGAATGTTGTGAGGTTTTAGGAATTATGTTGTTATGTCTCGTATTCTGTTAATTGCGTAAGTAGATAATCCTTTCCCTAAAATTATTATTGTTATATTACTATTTGTGAAAATGAATGAGCGTTGTGAGAATTTAAGAATTATGTTATTATACCTTGCACACTGTACATGTTGTTATAAATGGATGAAATATGCTTGTCTGTGAGGTGGTGTGGCACTAGTTGGATCACGGGACAAGGAAAAAGAAGTTGAAGGTATTTCTGAATTGTGATATATAAGAATTTAAGTTGAGATAATACAAAAAATGAAAAGAATATATTTTACTTGTTCGGGAAACCGGGACGTCACAATGTCAATCCAATGATCCTACATATAGATATCATCAAGGCTCCAGTTTCTGATGTACCAAAAAAACTCACAGTATTGTAAGATGTCTTCTAATGAGCATGGCTATTATTTTTTCCCTCACATATGCATACTCAAATTAATTATACCATGAATGTAATCAAAATTTCCTCCTTTCACAAAGTAAAGATTATTCCAACAATTTCTAAAGACCTGGGCATAGGGAATTCAAAAATTTAGCAAGAATTTCTAAATAGAACGGACAGATCTAACTTCAGAAGGGCAAAAAGGCGCTGCAGTAACGACGATACTTACCTGGAGTGCATATCGATGAACTTGGCGCCCTCTCGAAACCCGCGGTGACAGCGAACCCTGCCACCGCGCCAACGATCGGCTTGCGGCAGCGCTCCATCTGGATGACGAGATCTGTCTCCTAGTTCTTAACGTCCCGTTTGAACACCTCTTCTGCTGCCGTCAGATCCACCCCTGAGCAGAACGTTGAAGATCCTGGCAAGCTCCACCATCATCAGGCGAGTAAGCGAGTTGAGCGACTCCGGTCGGTTGATCGTGACCACGGCAACGCCGGAGGGCCGGCGCTCTAGGAGGATTGGCTTCCCGGCATCTAGGCGGAAGATCAGCAAGGATGACGGAGAGAGAGAGAGAGAGAGAGAGAGAGAGAGAGAGAGAGAGAGAGAGAGAGGGTATAGATTTTGTTATTTTAGAAACTTTTAGGCCCTGTTTGTCTATAAGTTTAAAATTAACCTGGTTTAATTTTAATCAGGCATATCACATCACACATAAAATTTAATATTAAAAAATAAATTTATTTCACATCCTACACATATTACTAAAATAATAACTAACTTATATCACATCCCTCACATATTCCAACATAATAACTAACTTTATATCACATCCTTCACATATCTCAATATAATAACTAACTTTATTTCACATCATTCACAATTTTCAATAAAAAAATATCTCTATTCAAATTTAATTTTAACCTTCTTAAATTTAACCTTACAAACAAACACACCCTTAATATTAAAAAAAATAATAATAAACATGATATGCGTAAATTCAAATTTTGAATATCAGGCCATAAAAAAAAATGAATAACATTAATCCAAAATTTTATATTAATAAAAAAAATAGCCATTAATATTTGATACGGTAAATTACAGCTAGGTTTCTGAGTTTAAGATTTAATAACGTACAGGTCCATATTATAACATCGAAATCCTTGAATTTTAATAAATTATTAAATAAGTTTTTTTTTATTAATTTTATTATACCCCTCCCCCTCTCTCTCCTCCCGTACGGCAGCCGGCGGGTCCGACGTCTGCGTGGCGTGTGCGACCCATCGGCGGGGGCACGACCTGCCGGCAGTCGAGCGGCCTCGCTCTTGCGTCGGGATCGAGAGGAGAGAGAGAGGCAGCCTCTCTCTCCTCCCGATCCCCGCACACCTGCGAGGCCCGCGGACACCAGCAGGTCCCGCGGCCACGTGATGTGCGGCCCACCTGTGGCCAGGAGGAGAATGAGTAGGGAAGGGATATAATGATAATTTTAAAATATTTTTAATAATAAAAAATAAAAAAAAACTCATTTGATATGTATTAAAACTCACGAAGCCCGATGTTTAATTTTATAAAGGTAAATTTGTGCGTTATTAAACGTTAAACTCAAAAATTTGAGTGTAATTTTAAATACTATCATTATATGATCGTCAATTTTAAATGAATTAAATTAATATACATATTTATTCGTAATAATAATTAATAATAGAACAGATTTTATCTGCTCAATAGACAACTTGATTGTTGTCTATCAAAATTATTAATTCGCTCTATAAATGAGTCAAATTCTGGCTCATATTTGACACACGATGAAATAGAGCTCCAAAAAGGAAGACATAGCCTATTTAATTTCAAAACTCGTATTCGAAATGACTTTCTTATCGGCGAATTCAAGTATGCATTTAAACAATATAACTTGTGAAATTCATTAGTTCAAATATTCATATTTCGATTTCATGTTTTATCGAATTATGATTTTTCATATAAAAAAGTTTTTCTAATATTTAATACTTCTTGAACTAATATTTCTCCATTGTATCATTGCATTAATTAAAATACTTAATTTTCTCTAATTAATAAATTATTTTAGATTTTTTTTTAAATTTAGTTAAATTAATTCACTAATAAAAAATATTTTCTATTAAATTTTTTTATTAATATTAAAAGACCAATTTCTACGTTATCATAAATCAAAAAATTTATTTAATTAATTTAAAAATTAGAAAAATTTAATTATGAATTGATTTAAATTAGAGAGATTTGATTAGTATTTGCCCTATCTTAATTGTTCCTATGCATGATCATGAAGTTCTTTATAAATTTTTTCAAAAAATATTCTTTATAAATTTAATTAATGTTAAATTCCCCAAGTTATTCTTTTATAAACTGGTATTTTGCCCATTTTTTTTATAAACTGGTATTTTATTTTGTGAAGGCAACATACTGATTTAGTATTTATCGAGCAAAAAAATTAAAATAATTTATTTAATATAAAAATTAAAAACAATAATAAATTAAATTTTTCATAAATTACATAATTTTTATTATAAATAAATATATTTTTATTTTATATTGTTCTTAAATTTTAATATAATTAATATTATTTTAAATTTTACTTATTTTATAAGGCAAAGGCTCAAACTCAATTTATTGATATGTAGAGTAATTCAAGTCTAAGATTTTGACTTTGAATCGACTCGATTAAACTCACATTCGATCTGGAGTTTGAAGGTTTATCTCCTGTGGATCAAAATCAACAAAATAAAAAATTATTTTTAAAAAGTTTGGTTAATAGTAATTAGATTTCCGTAGTTTGAGTTTACATTAAGTTTTTTTGGTATTAATTAAAGTATTTAATAAATAATATTTTTTTAATTGATAAACTAATTTAGATTTTATTTTTTATTTAAAATAATAATTTTATCTTTAAATTAATTAAATTACTTTATTATTTAGAAAAAAATGTCCATAATTATTCTTTTTATTAATATTAAAGGATTTATTTATTGCTTCAAATTAAAAGATCAGTATGCTCAAAAATTTAAATGGATATTAAAAAAGTTTAAATAGTGCTAATTTAAAAAATAATAATAAATAATTTTTTTAATTTTATATAAATTTTAATATAAAAAATATTATTTTATTTTACATACGTAATAAAATTATCAAAATTATTTCACATTTATTTGAGTATTTTGATTGAAGATATGGAGTAAAATTGATGATTTTATTAAAAATAATTAAATACATAAAATAAAATAATATTTTTTATATTAAAATTTATGTATAATATAATAAAATTTTAATATTATTATAATTATTATTTTGTAAACTAATATTATTTTGATCTTGATTTTGATCACCGCACTAAATATGTGGCCTTAAGGCCAACTAATTTAAAACAAATATTTTTTTTTAAAAGAAGAATATTATTTAATAGAAGTGCAATTCTTGAGATAAAAAAAGTCAACTAGACACATTTAGTTCATTCAAGAAACGTTCTGAATTAGTAAATTATTATTTTTTAATAATTACAAAAATAACAACAAATATTTAATATATGAAATTTAATTTGAATATCATAGAAATTGATTAAATCATTATGATGTCGACTAATTCATGGTCATATCGGTCGGATTTAATAATACAGTTTAATTTTTATGACATTGAAACTAACAACAACGACACCAGTAATTCGCGGTTAGATTGGTTCGATGGAATAGTCCAATCATGTTTTTATAAAATGAAAATGAATGAGTACTTAAAGTTGATTGTTGATATCTTTGAGGTACTTAATTATAACATTTCACTAAATCTTTCCAAAAATGTAGAAACTAAATCAATATGCATATTAAACTAGAGAAAAAAAAGCTTTGCAACTCTAATAATTAATAAAAAAAATTGACTAATAGTAATTTTTAATTTTAATCTATTGAATCATTTACCAGTTCTTTTAGCAATAACTCTTCATTAGTGTTCAAATCTTTCACGGTCTAAGTGAAGATTTTACACGTGTTGTTCTGTGATTGGATGTCAAATTATAAAAATATATGATTTTTTATTAGCGTATTAAAATGACCCCAATTAAATTTATTTTATTATTTTGTATTTTAGATATTAGAGATGTGACAATTGGTGATCAAATTGTCAAGAAGAGTGAGCGCTTTAGATACCTTGGATCAATTATACAAATTGATGGCAAAATAAATAATGACGTTATTAATAGAATTCAAGCAGGGTGTGTAAAATGGAGAAATACTTCTAGTGTGTTGTGCAATAGAAAAATCTCATCCAGAATCAATGGTAAATTTTATAAAACTGTAGTAAAACCAGCGATGATATATGGTGCTAAATGCTGGCCTGCAAAGAGAAAATATACAAATAAAAAAAATATTGCAAAAATGAGGATGTTAAGGTGAATGAGAAATGAGTATATCCGAAAGAAAGTTTTGTGTTGCACCAATTGAGGATAAACTTAGAGAAAGTCGGCTTAGATGGTTTGAACATCAAAATCGTAGGCCGATTGAAGCTCTAGTTAGAAAAATTGAGTTATTAAATTTTGCTCATGTACAAAGAGGAAGAGGGAGACCAAAGAAGATATGGCAAGAAACTATAAGGAGTGATCTTAGTTACTTAGACTTAGATAAAAATTTTGTAACTGATAGGGCGCAATGGAAACAAAGGATTCATGTAGCCGACCTCACCCAGTGGGATTAAGGCTTGGTTGTTGTTGTTCTTATTGTTTTGCATTTTAGATATAAGAGATTAGAAAAAGACGGTTAGTATATGTGTTAAACAGGTTCGTTAGTTTTTAGAATTTTAGATCTCTAAATTTATTATCAAAATTTTGCAGTTTAAATTTAATACTTAATAGTGATCTAAAATTGAAAATTTAATAAACTTTATGATCAAATTGAAATAACTCCAGACTTATATATTATTAACTAGTCAATAAATTCAATAAAACTCGTCAAAATTTCCACTTTGGTGTAAATTTCATTTGACTATTTCTATTGATATTTAATATTTGCCTTTAATAATATAATTAATAATTTTGAATTTCTTTATTTGCTGATGCGGTAGGGAGAGTCCAACGCATGCTGAGGTGGAGTGCAGTGGGCCAGGGCTAGTTGTCAAGTGGGAGAAGTAGTTCAGTCAACAGAGGTCAACTTCCTGCCACGTGGCATTATTTATATATATATATATATATATATATATATATATATATATATACACACACCATTTCTTCTTTATATTAAATTTGATAAAAAATAATGATTAAACTTATTCATTTTAATCATCTTCTAATTCCTTCCATTCTACTAAAAAATTATTTTTAAAGGCAAATTAACCCAGATCCCTGAGTTTAACGTTTTATCGCGCAGGTACATGTTTTTAAAATTATAATATCGGAGTCTCTGAGTTTTAATAAATTATTAAATGGGTCTTTTTTATTTTTTTACTATTATAATTTTTTTAAAATTATCATTTTACCCTTGCCATTCTCTTTCTCCTACCGGCGGCCACGCGACCCGCGAGTGTGCGCGAGATAGGGAGGAGAGAGAGTGGCCGGCGGCCGCACGGCCCACGCGAGTGTGCCGGATCGGAAGGAGAGAGAGAGAGGGGCAGGGGGTAAAACAGTAATTTTAAAAAAATTTAATAATAAAAAATAAAAAAAGACCCATTTGATAATTTATTAAAACTCAGGGACCTTGATGTTAATTTTAAAAACGTGGACCTGCGCGATATTAAGCGTTAAACTAAAGAACCTGGACGTAATTTGTCCTATTTTTAAATATAATTTATAAAATTCAAATTCTAGAAAGTCATTTGATTTTCCTAGGTTCTTTGTTAGATGTTCACATTCATACGTCTCGACATTATTGGACTCAACTTATAGAGCACTTTGTGAGATCTCACATATGAAATAGAGTCTACAATCTCAAAGAGGGATCATCAGACCTAATGTTAAGAGAATTTGAACAGCTTAAAACATCGCATGCGACATTTGAGCTTATAGGATGATCGATCTCGGAGAATTTGGGGCTTTGATCCTCAAACTATATACCTTTATGCAGCTGTGTGGGAAAAAAAATTGCATAATAGTAGTGATGACCCAGTATATTTCATTAGATGTACCTAATTGTCACATTTTATTACTACGTTGTTATCAATTATAATTGCCAAGAGTTACTATCTATATACGTCGTTTGTTGATCAAATAATCTCTTTTCGGAAAGGTAGTTATAAATTGATTTCATTGTAATTAATGACTGATATTAGATAAACTTTACTAATAAATTAATTAATTGCAATTTGATAATTTTTGTAAGATTTGGGAGACATTTGGGTATGTAAATTTAATGATATTCAAGAAATTCTCTCTATATATATATCTGTAAATTTTTATTTATTTATTTACAAAATTCTGAACTTATATTAATTACATACATACATACATACATACATACATACATACTTTCAATCTACAACATACATACATACATACATACATACATACATATATA